>VUQH01036682.1:9270-24550 GCA_015106775.1 Etroplus canarensis | reverse complement strand
TCCTTGGGCAGTTCCTTCGACCTCATGATTCTCATTTGCTCTGACATGCACTGTGAGCTGTAAGGTCTTATATAGACAGGTGTGTGCCTTTCCTAATCAAGTCCAATCAGTTTAATTAAACACAGCTGGACTCCAATGAAGGCGCAGAACCATCTCAAGGAGGATCAGATGAAATGGACAGCATGTGCGTTAAATATGAGTGTCACTGCAAAGGGTCTGAATACCATGAATAGACCATGTGATATTTCAGTTTTTCTTTTTTAATAAATTTCAAAAATTTCTACATTTCTGGTTTTTTTCTGTCAAGATGGGGTGCTGAGTGTACATTAATGAGAAATAAAATGAACTTTTTTGATTTTGGCAAATGGCTGCAATGACACAAAGAGTGAAAAATTTAAAGGGATCTGAATGCTTTCCGTACCCACTGTGTGTGTGTGCGTGTGTAAGATAACAGTTTTTTCTGATGTTAAAAAAATAAGATGAATCTTTTCAAAACTTTTTCCCCCTTTAATGTGATCTATAACCTGTACAATTCAACTGAAAAAGAAACAAATCTGTTAAGGGAAAAAAATGTAAAGTGAGCTGGCTGCAGAAATGTGCACACCCTAAAACTATTACTTTGTTGAGGCATTTTCTGCTTTAATTCTGCTAATTTAATTTAATAATTTAATTCTGCTTTAAAGACTGCTGTACAGTCTTTTAAGGTAGGTGACGCATCTTGACTTTTGCACACTATGCACCTCAGAATTCAGTAACCCCACTGTAACTTTTCTTGGTGTACCACTTTGTGGTTGAATTGTTGTGGTTTCTAAATGCTTCCACTTTGCAGTCATATCACTTACACTAAAGAAAATTTCACAAATTAGCATTTCATTACAGCACCATCCTCAAATTCAGTTAGCTCTTTAGAATAACCCAGTCTTTCACAGATGTTTGTAAAGGCAGACTGCATGACTAAGTGAGTTTTATACTCCTGTTACAATGGGACTAAATTAAACATCTGAATTCAATGGTTAAGAGGTATGGGTCCAATACTTTTTTCGTGTTTGTGTGTGTGTGCGCTCACATATAGACAGAGATGTTGATACCGAGCAGTAGGTGGTGAACAGAAAGCATTTAAGTAAGTTACCCACATGTGGATGCCGTCAGACCTCCTGAAGTCAGAGACCAGCCGGTGTCCGCTGGGTGAGACGAGGGCAAACCCAACATCCAGACCTGACCCTGCTATCACCTGTAAAGAAATGAGGCTTGAGGTCAGTAACTAAAAAAGGCCTCAGGGTTCAAGTCACCATTAACCCAGAATTCATTCGCAAGATCACCTTTTTTCAAATTTTTATTCCAGACATGCAGCTCACAACTGAGCTTTGCCTCTACTTTACAGTCTCATTTGCAACAGCTGTCTGAAATTCAAATTAAAGCACTGATAAGTACTCTGAGCAACCGCCTGGCTCACATCTCATTCTACAATGTGTGACTTTTTGCCACAGCAAACTGTGCGGCTGTAAGTCTTTATTTGACCACCTGAATAGCCCCCTAGTTAATGAAAAGCACAGAGTTAGACACAGCTCAGCACCCTTTGTAGGAAATTTGTGAATTTAGTCACATTAATCCTTAGTTTTTCTTGTTAACCGACTGGAGAAAAAAAGGATTGTCAGAAGTTTAGTTCTACAAGCCCAATTCCATGGGATGCCATTTTACTATTACTATTACTATTACATTTTACTATTTTATGAAAAATATTAGTTCATCTGTAATTTGATGGCAGCAACACATATAAAAAATGGATTCCAGTTGCTCAACAGTCCTGGGCGATCTGTATTTCACATTTTATGATGCATCAAATGTTTTCAGTTGGTGGAAAGTCTGGACTGCAGGTAGGCCAGTCCAACATATAGACTCTTTTACTACGAACCCATTCTGTTGTAATAGCTGCATTGGTTTAACATTGTTCTGCTGAAATATGCAAGGCCTTCCCTGAAAAAGACGTCATCTGAAGGGGAAGCCTTGCATATGTTGCTCTAAGACCTGTATATATCTTTTCAGCACTGATGGTGCCTTTCCAGATGTGCAGGTTGCCAGTTCCATAGGCAATAATGCACTCCTGTACCATCAGAGATACAAGCTTTTGAACTGATAGCAAGCTGGATGTTCCCTTTGCTCTTTAGTCCAGAGGACGTGGCATCCGTGATTTCCAAAAAGGATGTTAAATGTCAGTTCATCTGACCACAGAACAGTTTTCCATTATGCCTCAGTCCATTTTAAATGAGCTTCTGCACAGAGAAGACGGCAGTGTTTCTGGATTATGTTCGCATATGGCTTCTTCTTTGTATGGCAGAGCTTTATAATCTGCATTTGTGGATGGCGCGGTCAACTGGGTTTACAAATAATGAATTCTGGAAGTCTTCCTGATCCCATGCAGTGATTTCCATGATATAATCATGCCTGTTTGCAATGCACTTCCACCTGAGGGCTTAAAGTTCACAGACTTCCAGTATTGGTTTTCAGCCATGTCCCTTGAGCACAGAGATGTCTCCAGATTCTCTGAATCTTTAGGTGATATTATGCACATGTAGATGATGGAATGTTCAAAGTATTTGCAGTTTTATGTTGAGAAACATTATTCTTAAAATGGTAGACAATTTGCAGACATAGTTTCATACAGATTTCTGAACCTCTGCCTCTCTCATGTGCTCCTTTTATACCCAGTCACTTTACTGGCCTGTTATCAATTAACTTAATTAGTTGCAATAAGTTCCTCTAGCTGTTTCTTTTTAGCACCACTTACTTTTCCAGCCTTTAATTGTCCTTGTCCCAACTTTCTGAGATGTGTTGCTGCCATCAAATTCAAGATGAGCAACCATTTTTTAATAAAACTGTAAAATGTCTCACTTTCAACATTTCATATCTTGTTCTTTTTGTGAATAAAATATTGTCTTATGAGATTGCATTGTGTTTGTAATTTATATTTTTCTCAGCATCCCAACCTTTTTGGAACTGGGGTTGTATATTGTGAAGCAGTGTTGTAACTTGACAGGTCACTCGAGGTGTAGCTGTGCCTGTTTATTGAATAAGACTCCCAAACATTGAATGAGACTCCCAAACACATCACTGGAAGCTCTTTCAGTGAAGATGCGCCATTCATCACGTAGGACTCTTATCTGACCCATTCTCAGAAACAACACACACCACCTCCCTGCAGCTGCCACAAGGGTGCATTACCACAGTGACTGTGAGACTGAATGTGGTTTGATAAGATGACGTGAGCAAAACATAGGTCATGGTTAACTTTTGAAATGAAAACCATCTTTAAGTTTGTGTGTGTGCAAATTTGGCATTTTGGAGGAATTCATAGACATAGATATAAATTATGTTTTTAAGCCTTTAGTAGTATTAAATAGGTAGCCTATCTTCCATAACACCAGTGGTTTTCTTATCTGTGTGTGTGAGCAGGAGTAAAGTCCAGTACCTTCACTTGCTTTTCAGTTACACATTATACACTTACAGTATACTTATTCCATCTATTTCAAACATCATGACAAATGGTGCCTGTGTACAGACAAACACAAAAGAGAGGGACAAGAGTGAAGTATTATTTACCTGGTATTCAACTTCCATGCTGTCGTTCATTGCCGTAGTTTGGTAGAAACACTCTGTGCTTCCAGCAGGTAGGAGAAAAGTAAATCCCATGTTTTGGTTTGGGCCCAAACCCAAAGTCAACCCCACAGTCAAACACGCCAGAGACAAACAGATCTGTGCAGACGCAGTCTTCATGCTTTGGTGGCAGTGCATAGTCCATTTATTCCACTTTCACCAGCTATGAGCAGCTTTTTACACACACAGGCCACGCAGGTAGGACAAGTTTTCTGTATATCTGTAACTGCTTGCTCACACTCTGGCTGGAGGACAGCCAATAGACTGTACTGGTTTCCTTAAAAGCTGGATGAGTGGAACCACTATCTTGGCCAATAGCGCTCTGCGGTCTGAACGGCAGAGCTGATAATTTATCATTTTTAAACGAAGATCTGCAAAATTGCTGCAAGACTAAAATGTCAGTTTTACATTTTAATCTCCCTTTTCTCTATAAATCCTGCTAAAAGGAATTAATGGTCCTTCCTTTTAGATAGACTTTAGGCCCCTCGGGTCATCAGAAAATGCAGGATCTCATTTTTGCTTCATTTAAATTCAACCTTACTCTCTTGACCAGGCTGGAAAAATCTTTTTTCTTATGATTCTTGTCCTGATTTGTCTCTGTTTCTCATGCCTTGCTCATCTTTTTTAATCATCTTTATTTGCATCTTAACCCTACATAAATATTTACTTTCTTACTTACTATGCATTATGTATCTATTAAATCACCATTAGTTATGTATTAGCTCTATACTATATGGATGAAAGAATTAGGCCACCTACACATTACACCTACAGGAGCTTTTATGGCATCCCATTCTAAATCCAGAGGCATTATTATGGAGTTGGTCCCCTCTTTTATAACAGCTTCCGCTCTTCTGCTTAGGCTTTCTATAAGATTTTGGAGTGTGCCTGAGTCGTATTTATTTGCTGATGAGTTTCATGCAAAAACACAAAGTCAAAACAAAAAAAAACTAGAAATCATGAGAACATGAAACATGGAACCACTCAGGTAGAGAGGAAGAACAACATATGACACAACACTGAACAAAAGAATGACAGGACGATATACACAGCCTAATTTCAAAATGAGGAACAGAAGAGAAAGGAACACAGGTGGCAATAATCAAGAAAAGACAGGGGAGGAAATAAAACCGAACACAAGACGTGAGAAATAAATGGCGACCAAAGTAAAACGAGAAGTGAGAAACAATCTTAACTGCAACCGCAGACATGAGACTGAACTTAACAGAAGAACATGAACACTAGAGGATGAGACTAAGGAGACAGAAGGGACTACTAAAAGTCAAAACACAAACAGAGACTAGAACCAAAATACAACTGAAGCAGAAGCATAAACGCAGAATCAGAACACTTTGTTAATCTCAGGGGGGAAAATAAAAGATATTTAAAGACCTAAGTCATCTCAGCAAATAGAGATGGCTCTGCCCCTTCTTATAGATGGCTTCTCTGTGTTTAATGAAGTCCAGTTTATTGTCAATGTGAACACTGTTTCCACTGATGGAAATGGGGGTTACTGGTGTTTTGGACCTTCTCATGTCCACACCCAGTTCTTCAGTCTTTGTCATGCTAAGCTGCAGATGGTTCTTTTCACACCACATGACAAAGTTGTCCACTACAGTCCTGTACTCTTCCCCATCACCCTCTCTGATATATCCTACTACTGCAGAATCATCAGAAAACTTCTAAAGGTGGCAAGTCTCTGTGCTAACTGAAGGATTAAAATGAACAGTGCTTAAAAGCTAAGAAACTCTAAAACTATAAGCAAAACTTAAAAACATATAAAACCAGAATACAAATACCCAGGACCATGACATGTGACTCATAGTCTCCATTTTAATTCATCCTGAGCTGTAATAATGCTAAACTAGAATACAAATACCCAGGACTACAATACCTGGCTCCAAGTCTCCATTTAGTACACCCCAAAGATGTTTGATGGGGTTGAGGTCAGTGCTCTGTTGGGGCCAGTCAAGTTCTTCCACACCAAACTCATCCAACCATGTCTTTATGGGTCTTACTTTGTGTACTGGGGTACAGTCATGTTGGAACAGAAAAGGGCCTTCTGCAAACTCATTCCACAAAGCCTAAAGCATAGCATTGTCTGAAATATCTTGGTAAGCTGAAGCATTAAGATTTCTCTTCACTAGACCTAACAGACCAACCTTAAAAAAACAACCCCAAAGCATTATCCCTCCTAACTTTACATTGGCACAGTGCAGTCAGGCAGGTAATTTTCCCCAAACCCAGACTCATCCATCAGATTGCCAGATAGAGGAGTGCCATTTGTCAGTCCACAGAATACATTTCAGTGGCACTATGCTTTACACCACTCTATCCGGTGCTTGGCAGTGTGCTTGGTGATGTAAGGCTCATATGCAACTGCTCAGTCTTAGAAACCCATGCCGTGAAGCTCCAGGTGCACTGCTTTTGTGCTGACATTAATTCTAGAGGTTTGGAACTCTGAAGTTACTGAGTCATCAGACCTTTGGAGACTTAGGCACTATGCACCTCAGTGCTTTGTGACCTCACTCTGTAACTTTACACAGTCTGCTACTTCATGACTGAGTTGTTGTGGTTCCTAAATGCTTTCACTTTGTAGTAATACCACTTACAGTTGAAGGTGGAATATCTAGGGGGGAAGAAATTTCATGAACTGCCTTGTTGCTAGGCTGGCATCCTAATACAGTATGACACTCGAATTTAGTGAGCTCTTTAGAAGACCCATTCTTTCACAAATGTTTGTAAAGGCAGACTGCATGGCTAAGTGCTTGATTTTATACATCTGTGACAAAGGGACTGAATGAAACATCTAAAGTCAATGATTAAGAGGTGTGGTCCAGTACGTCTGTCCATATAGTGCACTTTAAAAAGCAAATGATACTTAAAAACAGATTCAGTTCTGAACCCAAGTGGCAAGAACATCATAGAAAGATGCTGAAGAGAAGTTTTATTGAAATAATATGAATATATCACAATTTGGTTGTCATATAACATATGTTATGGTGGTGACAGTATTTGTAGGACATGGTAGAATACTATAAGTGATTATATTTAAAAGTAATGTGATACTTTGTTTACATTTGCATGAATAATCTACTATGATGTCAAAGGTCTGGGATCCTTCTGCCGCTTTGATGTCTTCCCATGTCTATCCATCATATCATGCTTGTTGGATTGTGAAATCAGCTCCTTGCTTGTCCTGCAGCTAACAAATTTATTACACACATCTCACTGAAACCATATTAAAATATATTTTACCACAAATCTTCTTTTTCTTTCTTTCTTTCATTAGGGGTCGCCACAGCGGATCATCTGCCTCCATCTCACCCTATCCCTTGCATCCTCTTCCCTCACACCAACCCTCTGCATGTTCTCCTTCACTACATCCATGAACCTTCTCTGTGGTCTTCCTTATCTCCTCTTGCCATTTTCAAAATCCTTTGTCCAACATATCCACTGTCCTTCCTCTGCACCTTGCCTTTCTGACTTTACCCAAATTGCTTAACCTGAGCTGTCCCTCTGATGGACTCATTTCTAATCATGTCCATCCTGATCACTCCAAGCAAAAATTTCAACATCTTCAATTCTGCCACCTTCAGCTTCGCCTCCTGTGTTTTCGTCAGTTCCACCATCTCCAAATCATACATCATAGCAGGTCTCACTACTGTCTCATAGATATTTCCTTTCACTCTTGTTGCTATCCATCCCTCTGCTGCCACACTGAAATTACCAATATTATTTCGGTCTTTGTTTTATAGTTAGGGGAACAAGTGATCAGAGGCCACCAAAACCTTGCAGTGTGCAGTTTTTCAATCATCCAAGTGCTCAAAAATGCCATCAGTTATCAAAATATCTTGTTAAGCCATCTCTGTCTCTAATTATATCACTTGCTAGTGACAGTGCACCAATGAAACTACGCCTAACTGCAGTGCAGGGTAACCCCAGTAGCTAAATGCTGCTATGTTGCAAGTTCCACAGTCACAGTTACTTTTAATGCCAACCTGAAGCAAGCTCATATGCACAAAGCATTTGATTCTATTTCTACACCCTTGAGTAGAATATGAGCAGCTAACTCAGCTCGTCTCATTACACCAAGCGTCAACCAGTCGACCAGTGGGATTGTTAAAAACAGTGTTCCTTGCAGCTGTCATAGTTATTATATAGTAAAGCAGGTGGTCCTTATATTCATAAACATATTTGAAAAGGCAGACTATTCCAACAAAGCCATTCACTGTACTGTTTGTAGACACAGATGTGCTCTTTAGGAAAAGCAAACCGGTCAGAGGGGTTATCAGTACATGAAAGTGTTATGAGGTAAGGGATTTTGACTATTGCTCAATATATTTGGAAAGACAGAAAAGTCAAAAAGCCCTTTGAAAATTTTTCAGGGTAAAAGCACGCAGTGCAGATAACTTCTGCCATGACTGCTTTTTGTGTTTGTTTACAGTCCGATTCCTTTCAGTAGTTTGAAAATGATAAAATATGATGTGTTTACTGTTTGTTCTGTATTTGTGTTGACGGTTATAGCTCAATGGATCATAATGTAAATGAAAAGAGCATCATTTGCCAGCAAGGCAACTGTTTTAATGCTTTTTTTGTATGCTTTGTATGTTAGAACCATTATTATGTGTAATAAGTAGATGCATGATGTGCACACTAATATAAACAGTATATGCTGTACCATAAAACCATGTTTCCTGTGCTTATACAATGCAGTTGTGTGAGTGGAAGGAACTGATAGTAGGTTGACCAGATACCAGCAGAATAAATGTAGGGCAAACACTGGTTTTGTGTGGGACAATGTGGGTCATGTTAGCAATGCTGGGAGGTAATGTGAAATGTTCATAATTAACTTTAAATTAAGATATAATATACTGTGCAGGTTGCTGGTTGGGAATGTAAAAGCCAGATATATTATAGCAGAGTGCAAGTTTTCCAACTCTCTTACTAAGTAAATACAATAAGGATAAAAAGATGCTTAAGTTTGTTCTTATAGTCTCAGATAGTTTTCATTATTTTTGCTAAAAAATCTTATGACTTTTTGGTGACTGGTATAGAAATATACATGCTAACCTTCACTTGACTATAATGACAAAAAAACAAAACCTTTTGGGTGTCTTCACATGCATCAGTTTAAGGTCACATTTTAGAAAAGCGCATGTCCTGCAGAGCCAGTAAAATGTGGGACATTGTGTCAACATGTGGGACAGGCGGACAAGGGGTAAAAACGCTGTGCACTCCACATAAAGGAGGACATATGGTCACCCTCCCTGCAAGTCAGATTTAATTACGCTTGTATTAGATCGTAGCAGATTGTATTACTTAAGTTGCACTGTTACTAAAAATGTTGAAAGAGAATTCCTTAACTTAGAAATATAATCAGTAGAGCTTTCATGTCTGTCCCAAGAAAAAACATAGAACTGGACACAGTGTTTTAAAGTATTAATAGGTGTAATAGTAGTATAGAGCACAATTCATATAGTTGTCAAAATGTATATTGTAAGAAGCTTAATTTTCTCTTACTAAAATAATAACAATTAAATATATACATATCTGTGTTTGAATTAAATTTATTGAACAAACATCAGAACAGACAAGAGTCCAACAATCCAGAGTCCAAAACTTCTTTTACCTTGGGAATTTCCTATAACCATTCCCGGCATCACTTTAGTAGTGATGCAAGCCTATTCCTGGAGGCAATGAAGTGCTGCCAGCTGCCAGTGACAAGGTAACATTGGCTCAAGTTAGTATAAATATCATTGTGCTGTACACACACAGCCATTCTGTTCAAAAGAGCTGATAGCAGAGACCAAAATCTTTAAATAATTTGACAAGTTAAACTGCTGAAAATGAGGCCATTTGCGGTTACAGTTAATATGGCTGTGGCACTCACCTTTATTTACATTCAGGGGAACACTGCCTTCCCATTTACTCCAGTAAATGGCCAACCTGACTTCAGTTGTTCAGACTGTTTATTTCTTTATGCTCATCAGCAGTATGTGCTTTTTTAGGATGTCCCTAAATGTGTGCAACTCATCCACAGATGGAAGAGCTGGAGGAGGCAATGAGCTATGATGATCCAGAAGCAGAGGAGACATCAGTGGAGACATGGGTGGTATGTTTAGCTGATCAACGACTATTTGCGTTAAATGTTTTTCCAGTAACATGTCACAAAACAGCCTACAATTTGTGCTGTAATTTCCCAAAATTTGCAATATAATTTTTGTGAATTCAGGGTGCATTTTACAGTAGAACAGGAGAGTAACAAATGTAGGTTTTAAAAAAACAAGACACAGATTATACTGTAACTTAAAAGAATCTTTAAAGAAAGGAGACACAAATGAAACCTTTTTTTAAAACAAATGATTAGTCTTAGGTTATTTTAAAGGAAAGGACCAGTATGCAACTTGTGAAAAATCCAGAGGAAGGGATTTTTTTCCCATGATGATAATTCAGGAACCACAGGGATCCTATACACTCTGAAGCCTATTAGAATGTGTATTATGGGGGTGGGGGGCGGGTCTCTAGAGACCTGCACAGGCCATGGGATAATAGCAATGGAGGTACTACCTCCAATTTTGCCTGAGCCGTGGTCTGCACGCCTCCAGGTACCCAACTCTCCATCCTCCTCCAGAGGGAGCAAAGGAGGTTCAATGTTTCCTCCACCACGGCTTACCGTTCTCCTCTAGGCTGAGACCAGAGCAGGACTACCACCATAGTTACAACCCCAGCAAGTGGCCATGTGACAGCTCCCTTGATCGTCTGGCGACCTGCCCAGGATGTACACTTTCTCTCGTGGGGTGACAGTTGGAATAAGCTGACGTTTGGAGTTTGAGAGTCAACAAATATGAGAAAATGACTTGGCACTGCAGTGTGCTTTGCACATTCACAGACACAGGTTCTAGCTTGTGACTGATGGAGAGAATAGCAGTCAGGTTAGGGTTAATATTTTCACACAGGAGTATGACTGCTCCATCAGTTGTAAACCCAAACTAAACAATTTGCATTTCTTTGGAGATGCCCTTCCTAGCAATTCAACAAATTGAAATAAGAATTTGATCAGCACGAATATTTCTTGGTTTGTTTGTTTTTTTTTTTGTGAGGCTCCTGAAAAATCTGCTGCTCTGACTGATTGTATTTTTATTTTATTTA
The DNA here is from genome assembly GCA_015106775.1 of Etroplus canarensis. Lineage (NCBI taxonomy): Eukaryota > Metazoa > Chordata > Actinopteri > Cichliformes > Cichlidae > Etroplus > Etroplus canarensis. The sequence continues at coordinate 13,747 of VUQH01036682.1, read as the reverse complement.
ACTAGGGGTACTTTTCACACTGAAACAGCAGAGTTTCGTGGCGTCATCCCCACAGGAGTGCAGCACGGAAAGTGAAAGTCCATTTCTGATTTCACAAATCGCACCCTTTAAAGGACAAACAATGTTCCTCCTTGTTACACTGCAATGATGCAGTATATTTCAGGGATTATTAACGAGTACCCTAACCTCTCTTCATCACACTAAAAAGTACACATTATTTTGGTGTGTGCAGGAATATATGTTGCTGGACCTTGAATTTGAAGTCATTTACTACTTACAAATACTTCGGGTATGAATTGTTTCTTCTTTCCTTTAAGACACTGAGTTGTTACCCTCTTGATCTATTGCACCTACCCTTATGTATTTGTCAGTACTGAAAATAAGACCTTAAATTTAGAGAAATTATGTCACATTTCTGGAAATTACACCATAAACTGCAGGCTGTATATGAAGTGCAACTATTTTCCCTATAAACTGCCCGGAAGCTTTGCAGATGATAGTGGAAGACAGCAGAATCAGCGATGTCTATTTTTATTTTCACTCAGATGCCATTTGACATCAGGCAGAATGCTGGCCCCATTAGATGTCGTTATTGCTGCGGCTGCTGTCATCTCAGCGTCTGCGGCATGTGTTGCAAGTGAGGATTCAAGTGCCTGCTCGGATTTATTCCCTTGCCTTCGGTTAAAAATGTCATCATGACCCATGATGTCATGGGTTCAGCTCTGGACAGTGACATCATGTCACGTTCGAGGTCAATAAATTGCCAATTATTTCTGTCTTTGAGCTTCAGCTGCATACAGTAAGTAACTGTGATGATCAGAAAAAGGGAGCGTTGAATTTGAACTTTTACAGCATCTCACTCAGTGTCTGTCGCTGTGCAGTGTTTAGAAACAAACAGCAGACACTTACAGAGGCAACTGTATTTTCCAAGGGTGGTCTGCTGGCCGAGGGCTAACCAGGCTAAGCTCTGCAGTGGTTCACTTATTATCCAGTACAGTACATGGAGGTATGGCATCCAGCCACGGTGGTGTGCACGCTATTGTGTTACTTTCAGCATGGCTGGATCGCGCCTCACTGTTATAATGACCACAAAGGTCAAATAAATGGCCTGTTGTTAAATTGGTGCAGAAATGATTAGGGAACACACAGGCTCAGACAGTCTCTGAGGGAAACAACTTGCAAAGAAGTCAACAGATTGCAAGTGACAGGCAGAACAATGGCAAACCTGTGGTTGCTGTTTAAGCCTGTGTGATTACAATTTAATTACCCCATACACACAGAAGTGCATATACACACAAAAACACACATATTTGCTTACACTCACACATGCACAGACTACCAGTCTGGAGCCTGGTGGACTCCTGCTCTGATCCCACCCTCATGCAGCCTTGCAGGGGGCTGAGCGGCATGCCAGGCCCGCCTCACGTCCAGACGGATGCCCGTTGCACGCCCCCATACCAACAAAGCTGCTGCCAAACCACACAAGGAGATAGTAAATGAGTGCAGAGGGTTCTGTTCAGCTTCCTCACACACACACACACACACACACACACACACACACACACACAAACACACATACACACAGACACACACCATGTGGTTTATTTTATCTGACTCATAGTCACATACACACATACGGGACACAATGCTGGCAGGCAGCAATTAGGGCCCTGTTCACTGGTGAACTGCAATATACTACCTCTATAAATCTTTAAGCTAGTGTTTTTTAAGTGTATAAACTAAACTTCTCGGGTGGTAAGATGAGGAAATCACAGGATGCTGCTTGTGCTTGGTTATTTGATTATTGGGGGGAAATAATACTGGAAAAAAATAACTTCCGGCCATCAAGAGAAGCACAACTGGAACGAGGAATTTTGTACAAAGATATAGCACCGCATTATTCGACTGATCAAACTTCTAATGATGGCATTAGCTGAAATGTGCAGAGAGAAACATAGTCATCACAATTCATCCTCACAGGGGAACTCAGTTCATGTAATAGTTACCCAAATGTTTCACTCAAAAAATATGAATTTCAATTACAAGACAGTAGTCGTTAATTGAGGATTTTTCAACCTGCTGCATGGCTCAATAGGCCATGAACGACTGATCAAAATCACAAAGAGATATAACAGTTATTCCTGTGATCTGATATTTCCATTTGGGTCACAATGTTGACTGGCTGTTATAGTTAGTGTTAGCTAAATAATAATATGAATATAAAAATGATGGTGACCTTTAAGTTCTACATGAAAGGGATTACGAATCAACGCAAATTCAGCTCATGTCATTTACATTTAATAAATTCCAAACATGCCGTAAGTACTGTGTGATTAAATTCATTGAGTGTCCTAATGATTTTTATTGTGGCACGAGTCGACATGCCAACAATTTCACAAGGGGTCTTGATTTTGTAAACCTCCACAACATGTCTCTATGGTGTTGTAGATTGTTGTAATTGGTTCATAGATGTCAGGAAAGCATCCTGATCTTCCATGACCACATCAGGCTGGTTCGGCCCCAGCGAAGTGTCATGAATGTTCACAAAGCAGCTGCAAAGCAGATATGACACCCCACCTTGTGAATTGGTAACATTTTCCTCCTGTTTCCTAAACAATTTTCAAAGTTTGTATCTTTATTGCAACTGCTCTGTAATGGTTTGTAAGGAGTTATAAATGCATCTCTAGAGGCCACTCTGCCACGAATCCTCAGAATTCATATCATGTTAATTCATAATCATAGTCACATAAGAGGGAACTTAGCGGTACCCTGTGGTTGACAGGATATTAAATATATTGTTTTATGTGTTTGTTTTTTATCACTTTACTCCGTGCAAATGCTATTTAAACTATTGTCTGTAATGTGTTTTACAATGCCCCTGATGAAGGCCGCAGGCTGAAAACATCAGTCAAATAATAAAGTTGTTCTTTATACTACAAGTACTGCGGGAGCTGTATCCTCTTTAGCACAGTAAATGTTTACACACTCGTTTCTTCGTGGGAAATTACAAATTGCAAGTTATACATTTTGCATGGATATGCAATGCTGTGTAATAGAGACTTCACTTAAGGTTCCCCATCACTGGATCCAGAGGGGAAAAAGTCATGTAATATTTCAGTAATAAGTCATTTGACAGCAGTTGCTTTGGACTCTTAACTGACAGATTAGTCACCACTTTCTCCAGCAAATCACTTAAACCAGCAACAGTGGAGCACAGAGTGTCAACCGATGACTCCACCACAGGTCACACTCCACAGCAAAAGCTGTGAGCCCCACACACACACACACACACACACAAAATCTGGGCTGGGAATGACTGCCATGAGGTCAAGACCTCCCCTATAGCTGAGTTGATTAAACATGTTTCTATAACCCACACACTGCCCAATAAAGTTTGCTGTGCTGAAGATGATGACTGTGTTGAGCTCACTGGGGGCATCACTGGCTCCAGTCTTCCCAGTGAGCCCCGCCCAGGGACTCATGTGCAACACCCTGCTTCAGCGGCTCCACTTCCACCTACTCACCGTGCGCCTTAAGGGAGCAATCAACCTGGCTTCTTATTAGGAGGATAACAACTGTTTGTTCGTGTGTATGTGTATGAATGAATATTTCTTCCACAGACCCTCCAAGTGGAGCCAAAGGTTGCTTCTGAAGCATGCTGCTGCATAATCCAGCCCTGAATGAAGGCGGGGTGGGGGATAAAAATTCCTGGGCAATGAGAGCCTCCTTTACCCCCTGCTGTATTCATACCCACTTAAAATCTGCTTACCCACAATGCATTACTTGGCTTAAGTGAATAGCCCCCCTGGAACTAGCACAGTGCCACTGCAGAACAACATATCCCTACTTGTAGAAGCCACTAGTGTCAGCTATGGCTCAGATAAAACCCCTCTGGGCCCTGACTGAGTACATTATATCCTATTCAACTGGTCTTAATATATTTTAATAAGACCTGTTTTCGATTAATTCTCCCTTGAAACCGGTAGTAACACAGCTACTAGGCAGTGGGCACATATAAAAATCGAATGAATGGAGCAGGGCTGCCAGGGAGTCAGAAGGGGGAAAATAGCAATCCTTGTGGATTTGTCCTCACCAGCTGGCTCTTGAGTCCAATATAATGATTGTGCCCATGGCTCTCAAAGCACCAGTAAGAGGAAATGTTTGCCCAGTCTGTAATGCATTTAAGGTGTGCAGTATGATTCATTTCAGGTCATAAAGCCCTTGCGTGTCACATCCTGAGTGGTAGGACTGAGCTGGCCTGCCTGTAACTGAACAGGGACAATGGTTTTGTGTTGTGTTTGGATCCCAATGCAAAAGAAACAGCCAAGTATTCTAGAAGAATGTGGGGTTAAATCAGCCAAAAAAAATAAATAAATAAAAATCTTACAGTACCCTCAGGAATCATAGGTACAGAAATGCTGGTCTATTCCATGTAATGGATAGCGATAAAAAAAAAAAAAAAAAAAACCAGAATTAC
>VUQH01036676.1:0-33817 GCA_015106775.1 Etroplus canarensis | reverse complement strand
ACAAATTTCAGCAGAAAAGCAAAAAAAAAAAAAAAAAACACTTAAGCCTGAGCAGAACTTCAAGCTCCGCAGCCAACTTTAGTGACTTGGCAGACATAGTTGAAATGGTTTAGCCTCCAGCCTTCGTCGGTGCAATATTATAGTTTGGTGTAGTATTACGCTGTTTACTTCAGGGCAGCACGTTATTACAGTTAGTGACAAAGACATAAATGTACTCAACTAGTACCAGATACTCACTGGTGTCATTAAAGGGCACTTTCTCCTGGATAACACTGCTACTTTGCTTCACCTGTCTGTTAAGCTCTGACTGACACCTCCTCAACTGCTGCTGACTGCAGAGGAAGATCAGAAAAGTGATTAGTGGATTCAAATATGTATTTCAAGTTCAATTATGTTTGGGATTAAAAGCAAAAAATATTTACAGTATATTTGTATGATGGGTCTCAAAAATGTAATATGCAGGTATCTTTTATTTTTAGGGTAATCTTAATACTCATGTACTAATATTTTTATGCTTTTGTGCAGAACACTGATGTAACTATGTATGCATATGAACTGCCTGAAAACAAAAATTTGTTGCAACTCTTTAAGTTCCACAATGAAGGATTAAAGTATTCACAAACTGTGAATTAAAAGTATATATACCAGTCTTCTGTTCGCATTCTGCACTCTTTGGCTTCCCGCTCCAGAGTTTGTGCTTTCACCTGAAACAACAAGGAGAAAAATACATATTTTTGTCATAAAATAATGACAAAACTGGCAATCCTGTAATAAACAACACTTCTCCTGCTGATCCTTACCTCTAAACGTGCTTTGTCACTTTGCAGCCGCTCAATTGTTTCTACATACTTTGCGGTGAGCCCGTCCACGACAGCCTGGTGCTGCTCGGCATCTTTCTCCAGCTTTTCTAGTCGTGCCCTCAGCTCTGCCTCAGTCTTCTTGTGCTGCTCATCTGCCTCGTAAAACTAACAAGTATACAGCATGAAACAGCGCCATCACATATTTGGCCTCCCTCTTGCATTCACTGTAAATACTGTATTAAAAAAATAAAAAATAACTATGAACACAGCATGGCTGCCTACTTGAATGTGAAGTCGCTCATTTTCTTCTATCTTTTTCTGCAGGTCTTCATCAAAAACACTCTGGGTTTGCAGGCCATGCTGTGAGGGAGAGTCTCCTTTACTCTGGAGGAGGTAGGGGGGACTGTTAACGATCAATGCACTCTCCAAACATTAGTGTGCAACTGTCACCATATTAAAAAAATTACAACAAAATATATCCTGTTCTCTCTACCCAAGCGTGTAGCTACTCCCATGTTTTCCCCTTCCCCTCATGATCACCTTCCCCTTTTTGCCCTTGGCTTCACTAGCAGCCAGCTCCTCTTGTAACAGCTCCACCCTCTTGGCCAGCTGTTGATTCCTGAAGCTAAGACTGTCCATCTCCTGCTCCTGCTTCCTCAGGCTCTGGTCCCTCTGCTTCAGCTGATCCTAATGACAGACAAACATGTGTATAATGAATAACACGTGTCTTATATAATAAACAAATCACAATCTCCAAAACAACACAGGGTCCTTCTGTTGTCATTGTGCAACAGCAACATAACTAATGGTAACACTGCAAGTGATCATCTGGACTTGATTTGCAAATATGTAAGTATAGTTGTTTACAGTACATAGTGTCCCTGTAGTGTAGCGGTTTACACATTCATCTTACAAGCGAAAGGTCCCTAGTTCGATTCCAGATGGGGACACAAGCCCCTCTCAACATGGACGGTTGTGTCAGGAAGGGCATCCGGCATAAAACCTCTGCCAAATTACCAATGCGGATTAATCCACTGTTACGATCCCTTGGGTAAAATACAAGGGAGCAGCTGAAGGTACAGTTGTTTAGAATACATCTTAATCGGGATTACCCCATTAACTGGACAAAATTAGTCACTTTTTTGTAATTTTTTTCCCTGTGTACACCACCACAGTGGATTTTATATCAAACCATCAAGACAAGACTGAAGTGCAGCATTTCAGCTTTAATTCCTGAAAATCTAATGGAGTTTAACAAAGGAACTCCATTAGATTTTCAGGAATTACAGGAATTACAGCCATTTTTATAGTCCAAATTTTCAGAGGCTCAAAAATAACTGGACAAACCAATATAATTTTAAATCTAAGTGTTTTTTAGATACTTGGATGAAAATTCTTTGCAGTCAATGACTGCTTAAGTCTAGAACCCATGGGCATCGCCAAATGCTGCATTTCCTCTTTGAGATGCTCTCCCAGGCCTTTACTGCTGCCTTCGGTTGCTGTTTGTGAGTCTCTCTGCTCTCAGTTTTGTCTTAAGAAACTGGACAGCGTGCTCTGTTGGGTTAAGATCGTGTGACTGAATAAATAACCCATTTCTTTGCCTTGAGAAGCTCTTGGGGTTGCTTTTGCAGTAAGCTTGGGTCATAGTCTATTTGCAATATGAAGCACTATCCAATCAGTTTTGCAGCATATGGATAAATCTGAGAAGAGAGTATAGCCCTGTACACCTTCTTTGAAGTGTTCTTGACTTGGCTAGATGTTGTGAAGTTTTTTTCTGAACCAAGTGAAGAATTTTGCAATAATATACTTTAGCTGTCATTTGTGATCATCCAGGGCCTTTTGCTGTTGCTGAGCTGATCAGAGTATTTCTTCTTTTAAAAATGTGACAGACAGTTGTTTTGGCCAGTCCTAAAGTTTCTGCTACCTCTCTGATACGTCCGTTTTGGTTATTCAACTTAATAATGGCCTCCTTCACTTGCATTGACATGTCTTTGGACCTCATACTGAGTAAAAGACCCAGTAAAAAAAACAACACTCAGAATCAACACCAGATCTTTTATCTGTATGCTTGTCATGGAATAATCAGTGTCCCCTGCAGGACAGTGGTTTGCGCATTTGCCTTACAAGTGAAAGGTCCCTGGTTTGATTCCAGGTGGGGACACAAGCCCCTCTCACCATGGTGGCTGCCTCTGCCTCTGCCTAATTACCAATGCGAGTTAATCCGCTGTGGCAAACCCTTGGAGAAAATACAAGGGAGCAGCCAAAAGGTAAATTTTTTTGTCATGGAATAATCAGGGAACAGGCCTCCCCTAGCGATGAAAGTGCTTGTCAGTCAACTGTCCCATTACTTTTGAACTTCTGAAAATGGGTGACTGTAAAAAATGGCTGTAATTCCTAAACAGTTAACGTAATTATTTTGTTAAACTTTTTGAATTAAAGATGAAAGTTTGCACATCAATCACATCTTGTTTCTGCGATTTAAAACTCACTGTGCTGGTGTCTGATCAAATAATTGTCTCTTTTTATACATTACTGTACCTTTATAGAGGCAGAGTTTGCCTGTTCATCCACAACCGCCTTCTTCAGCACTTGGTTCTGGGCACGGAGCTGCAAAAACACAGGGAGAGATATCAATACATAAAAACAAACCTTCGTCTGGCATGAGAAAGCAGTTTCAAAATAAAGTGTATGCAGCATCTCTCATTAAGCTAGATTCACATTTGTCTTTACACAGCAAATCTCTGCATTATACTTGTGTGTGGTATCTGCTTTTTTTAAATTAAATTTATGTTGACAGACAGAACAGGTAATCAAATGTTATTCTCAGATGCAATTTTGGCCTATAATGATTCTGAAAACAAGAAAATTGAGATGATACCATTAGTGTGCTGCAGTGATACTCTCAATTTATGTTGTGTTAAAAATCATGTGACATTTGCCACTCCTTAAAAGCCCAAAATATTAAAACTGGATACCTGCCAGGAAGGCATGTTTGATTCAGTTCACTTTTCCAAGTGAATCATCTTCCAAGTTACAGTCAATAAAATGATGAATGCATGACGTTGCCAAAGTTATGAGTAGTTGCTAAAACAATCTTTATGGTGACCAAAATAACTGATTACTGAAAAAGCCCTAATGAAAAGTCACCACAACATTCAGAACTCAGTGCTTTTTTCTGTATGATCAGCAGCCTTTAAACACATGATTATTACAGTAGAATGGGAGCATGTGTGACAGTTACATAGTCAGCACTTTCTGAACAGGATATGGTGTTTGGCTAATGGTGGAGGGGACCAGAGTTAAACAGGAAACAGCACAAACTCCCCATGATGTCAGCTGACAGAGAAACAAAGGCCACATATAACTTTAGAGAGAAAACACAGACACTGGTTTTATTGTCAGTTAACGGTTAAACCATTAAAAATGTTTACAGCCCTGGAGCGTCACATATTTTGGTTACTTAAAGGTCAGATGAAGCACACAAAAGATAAAAACACATGCAGACTCTCAGTTTTCACAACTACAACATTTTAAGTTAAGTTGAACAGTTAAAATTTTCACAACTATAACATTTTGATATTCATACAGCCTTAATGTGATGCAGCACATTCAAACTAACACACAATATGATAACACACACATCCATATACACTCGGTTGCTTTTGTATATCTTTTTTCCCCAAGAAAATATATTTTTTTGTAAAATACTTTTAAGTGATCTTGAGCAATAGTTTTCCTGGCTTTCTCAAAGTTGTTTTTTTGGCTTCTTTTTCACTTATTTTCAGTGCAGCTGTCACATTTGATCATTTTCAGAGGAATGCTTTTTTGTTTGGTAAGTCCCTTCAAACTGAACTACAAATCATTCAAGCACAAAAAGGCATTTCCATAGTTTAATCTAGAAAAAATTGATAAAAAGATAACACACTTTGAGGGACAAAATAGCATTTTTGCACTAGCTTAAAATCTGGCATATCTCGGCATGGTGTTGTTGCACATAGAGAGAGGAGAAAAAATTACAAAAAAAGTGACATTGTCCCAAAACTTATGAACCTAACCGTATAAGAGAAACTAGTCTTGCCTGGTTAACAGGGTAATCCCGATTAAGGTTTACTGTGAACAACTGTACCTTCAGCTGCTCCCTTGTATTCTATCCAAGGGGTCACCACAGAGGATTAATCAGCACTGGTAATTTGGCAGAGGTGTTATGCCAGATGCCCTTCCTGACCCAACCCAAGAGCATCTGGCATATGCCACATTACACAAGAACTGGACTGAAAATCAGTGGCAACCAGTCTTATAGAGTAATATATCAAATTTGGTTCAACTCATCATCAGTAGTCAGAAGAGAGGTACAAACAGTGGAGGCTCTATCATGGTTTAGGGCTGCCTTTCAGCCAGTGGAGTTTTGGATCTTGTCAAAACTGATGAAATTATGAACACAGAAAAGTACTACCAGATTTTGATCCACCACGCAATACCTTCTGTAAAATGTCTGATTGGAAATGTCCTAATTTTTCAGCATGACACTGATCCCAAATACATTGTCAATGCAATAAAAGCCACCTAGATAGAAAATCACACAATGAAACACCATCAGTCATGGATTGGCTTCAACAGAGCCCAGAACTGATCACTATTAAAGTAGTGTGGGATCATCTTACCAGAGAACAGAATGAAAAGCAGCCAAATGTCCTTCAAGAAGCCTGGAGAACTACTCTTCAAGACTAGTAAAGAGAGTTCAGACTGTGTTGAAGAATAAAGGTGGATATAACAAATATTTGATTTTCAAGCTTGTTAGAATTATACAAACTCTGTTTTTGCCTTACACAGTGTATTTCTATTTATTTTTGCCAATAAATTGTTGCTCTTAGTTTCCATTTTACTGGCAAAATATGAAGAAATGAGAGGTGGCTTGAGACTTTTGCACAGTACTGTAAATGACTGGAAATATTAAGTAAAAAATTCACCACTCTCTAATCAGTAAAATGCATTTTTTTAAAAATCTTAAATACATCTTATTCACTTAATTTCTGACATTCTGAGAATGAGTAGAAATAGAAGAAGAAATACTTAATATGGAAAGACTAGTATTTTCTCTGAGATAAGCAATGGAGATGGGCAATCGATATTGGAAGAAATGGAAACAACATTTATATTCAAGATCATCACCATAGGAGTTATGGAACTACTATAAAAGTCTTCAGGAATTCATGGAGGAACTCTTCATCTGTTTAATTGTTGTTATAGCTTCTGCACTTCTTATTGAAAACACTATGTTATTAACCTATACTGTCACGTCCTGTAACTATTTTTATGACGTGTACTGCTAACCTCTTGGCCAGGTCACCCTTTTAAAGAGATCTTGATCTCAATGGGTTCTTTACCTGGTTAAATAAAGGTTGATAAAAAAAATAATTTAAAAAAAATCTGAGTGCTATGATATCTGAGTAATATGGAAATGAAAGCAACTTCCGGGAGTTGTCGGGCATTAAATTAAATTTTACACTAAAAGATGGCCCTGTTCTGTTTGTGTTTAATTTTATACTAAGTACTGCGAAAAAAGATTTTTAAAAAAAGAAGAAGCCCAGAGAACTATTCTTGAGAACTACTTAAAGAAATGACAAGAAAGCTTGCCTAAGACTGTTCAGGCTGTGATGAAGAATAAAGGTGTCCATACCAAATCTTGAACTTTAAACTGGTTTGAATTGTGCAAACTGTTTTTATCTTATGTACTGTATTTCCATTCCTCTTGCTGTTTCAATAAATCTTTGCATCCATTTCCCATTTTTCTAGCAATTATAAAGACATGCCTTGCTCTGCCATCTGATGGTAGGAATTATTCCATGTGTACTGTATTAATCATAAGCACTTAGTTTCATCTATTCCCAATGAAGTCTGTGTGTATAGTGAATGTCTTTGACAAGCAGTCAGCACGATCTGCTTCATTTCACTCCACTAAATCCTCCCATCGTAAATATATCATAAGTAAATAATCGACTGTTATTTGCCTTTGATTTCAGATGCATTCAGGGTAGTATTTAGCAGTGACATTGCTGCAGAGAGACGGTGTTACCTTTGAATACTCCTGTGCCAGCTTGCTGTATTTGGTCTGCAGGTCTGTAACGTTAGCCATGGCTCCGCTATCCAGCAGGTAACCGCTGATGCTAGAAAAGGTAATCTTCAATAGCTCTGTAGGCTGACAGCTGTCCTGTTAGTGTGCAGCTGACGGTGTCGATTGTTTGAAATGTTGACGTCGGACACGGTGAGCTGTAACCTGGCTAACTCAGGCTGGCTAGCCCACTGTTGTAATTTCCTAATCCACGGAGGCTTGTTCCGCTGTTTGGGGGAACGGAGCTCGGATACATTGTGTCATCAGTCCCGGAAAATAAACGGGCCAGTGGTCAACAATTCATGCCCAAAGCTGGAAGTCTTTCCGACCAGACAGCTGTGTTATGTTTAACTTAGCGCTATTAGCTTCTCTAGAGCCTGCTAACTAGCAGCGTAGCCAAAAGCGAAGCAGCTTTGTAGCAAAACAAACCCGAACACGGAGCGGCACATGTAGGTGGGTATTATCGGACAGGAGCCGGGGGACCCGCGCGCGGCCGCAGATCCTATTAAAGAGTGAAGGTGGCTGCTGCTAAGCTATTAAAAACAGTCTTTAATCCCCTCCATTCATCTGGAGGAATACTTTCATTTGCTAGCTTCAAATCCTTCTGAAGTCAGAGCCGACAAGAGACGCGAGCACAAAGGTCAAAGTGCAGCAAACAGAAGAGGGAGGCTGGTGAAAGCAGAGAGCCGCCTAGCGTTTGAATGTCATAGATAGATAGATAGATAGATAGATAGATAGATAGATATTCATTCCACTGGGAAATTCCTGTGTTACAGCAGCAAGTAGACAACACTACAAAAATAAAATATAATATGCAAATAAGATATACAAAATACACGAGCACATACTGTAATAGAAATGGATACTATGTGAGAAGAAATGAAATATCATGTGAAGAAAGAAGAAACAATCCTTTATTCGTCCCCGCAAGGGGGGAAATTTCAAATCCTCCACTCTGTTTTTTATGTTATACAGTTCTACATGCAGTTTTTTTAATTAAATACACACACAAAAACAAACTCAGTAGACATGCACGGAGAGGTGACAGAGCGAGGAAGGCAGTCCATGAGGGCGCCAGGAGAGTTCAGTGCCTTGCTCAAGGGCACCTTGGCAGCGCTCTGGGGGGTCCATCTTCCATATATAGTGGTCCATGTGGTCCTTGAACTGGCGCTCGGCAAGTTTTTCCTTGTTCTGGCTTTTCCAGATGCTCTGGGTGAGTCTTGAGCCTGCTTCCCCTCGGTGACACTCTGGTTCCCAGTCCAAGTCCCAACAGACACACACACTCTCACTCTCTCTCTCTCTCTCTCTCTCTCGGATATTGGCTGCCTTTTGTTCTGTTATTTGTCAAGATGGTCCCAAATTTCACCCTATAAAACCTGTTGCCACTGATTTTCAGTCCGGTTCTTGTATAATGTAGCACACCTCAGCCTTTTCTTACTGGTTCCCTCCCTTAAGAATGGCTTCTTGACAGCCACTCTTCTGCTGAAGACATTTCTGATTAAGCCACAGCAAACAGTAGATGGATCAAAATGAAGGGCCAGATGCATCTCTCAGGTCCTATGCTAAGTCTTTACTGGATTTTTCCTGTTTCTTAATTAAATGATTTTCAGATCCTGTCTATCTGGTGTAAATATTTTTAGGCTGTGCACTTCTTCTTTCATCCTTCACTTCTCCACTTTCTTTAGATTTTTTATACTAAGTTTTCAGCTAATAGTTTTTTTGGGAATTACCTTGTTGGTGCAAAAACACAATTTTATGCCTGTCAAACGGTGTTATCATTACCATTTTTCATCACTTCAACTAAAGAAAATGGAACAAACGATATGTTTTTGTGACAGGTTGTTTGTGTGCAGTGCTTTCTTTGCTTAGTTGTCTGTTATGTGTAGACACAATCCAGGGTCATTCTTTGTGTTAGGTGCAATTTTTTATGCTTTAATGACCCATAGGTCAGTGTTAAGTGGCTTAACAAACAAAAAAAATCCCTCGATAGATAGATAGAGAGGGGGGGGGGGGTTCATTCCATAAAAAAGGATCAATTAGTTGATTGTCCAGCTATTTCAAAAGCTTAATATTTTCCTCTGACTGGTTACTTCATTAGGTACACCTACTCAACCGCTTGTAAATGCAAATGTCCTATCACATGGCAGCAACTGAATGCCTTTAGGATGTAGACATGGTCATGATGACCTATTGAAGTTCAAACCAACCATCAGAATGGGAAAGACAGGTGATTTAAGTGACTGCAAACGTGGCATGGTTGTTGATGCCAGATGGTCTGGTCTGAGTGTTTTAGAAACTGTAGGTCTACTGAGATTTTCCCACACAGCTGATGTACTGGGATTTTCCTGCACAACTATCTCTACGGTTTACAGAGAATGTTCCAAAAAAGAGAAAATATCCATTGAGTGGCAGTTTTCTGGGCTAAAATGCCTTTTTGAAGCCAGAGGTCAGAGGAGAATGGCCAGATTGCTTCAAGCTGATAGGAAGGCAAAAGTAACTCAAATATAACCACTTACAACCAAAGGTATGCAGAGGACCATATGTGAATGCAGAGCATGTCAAACAAAAGCAGATGGGCTATAGCAGCAGAAAACCACACTAAGCTCCACTCCTGTTAGCTAAGAACAGGAAACTGAGGCTACAGTTCACATGGGCTCACCAAAACTGAACAGCAGATTAGAAAAATGTCATCTGAACTGATGAATTCTGATTTCTGCTGCAGCATTCAGATGGTAGGGTCAGCACGTAGTGTAAACTACATGAAAACATGGATCCATCCTGCTATGTATCAATGGTTCACAATGGTTCACATCAATGGTGATGTAATGGTGCGGGTGATATATAATTATGATTCCACATAAAATAGTAATTTGTGAAATGGGACATCCCAGAAACTATCCATAACTTGTAAACAGGGGGCCAGCTATCAAATAACACATATATCATACAAATACATTTTCAACCTACATCTTAATATTAACTGAAATCTCTAAAGATCCTAAAGTGTTGTGACACTCTCTAGACAGTTGCACATGGAGCATAAGGACAATTCAGATAAAATAGAGTATGGATTTCATTAAGCTATAGATAATTCTTGAAAATCCTCAGTGATACAGGGCTTTAGGATGGAACATAGTTCAAAAGTAGCTGTTGTCTTAGGCTCTTTTTAGAGCCATGAAAAAATGTTGACATTTTTATAGTAATTTAATCTCATTCCATATCTGTGAACCTCTGCAGGGCACACTAAAACTCATGCATTTAACTTTCCCCTTCTTCCTCCTTGAGAGTTGCATTTCTCTTGTGTTATGTACATGGGAGGGAAAGAGTATGGGGATAAGATCACAAAGTCTATAATTAATCTAAATACTACCTTACACATGACACAGGCATTATGGAAAATAGTGCAGTATCCTGCTGTATCCAGGAGGATAACAAACCATGCTACAAAGCTCAGATCATCTCAAACTGTTTTCTTGAACATGACATTGAGTTCACTGTGCTCAAATGGCCTCCACAGTCACCAGGAATCAATCCAATAGAGCACCTCTGGGTTGTGGTGGAACATAAGATTTGCATAATGGATGTGCAACTGACAAATCTGCTGCAACTGTATGATGACATCAAGTCAGTATGAACCAAAATGTCACAGGAATGTTTCCAGAGCCTTGATGAATCTCAGCTAAGGCAAAAGCTGATCCAGCCTGGTACTAGGAAGATGTATCTACAAAAGTGGCCAGTGAGTGTTGATACTTTCCGTTATTATGACATCCTCTCCTTTTAGCTTCCCATTAGGAGATCTAACGCCATTTACAATAAAATGCTGTGATAAATTATTTAAGACTGTTTTTTATTGCATGTGTTGCATTAACAAAAACAAGGTCAGAAATCACAAGCGGGCTGCAGCACTGTCAAGGATGTGATTTCCCTTTAAAACGTACATGACCTCATTTAGAAGTGAAATGACATGTTGCTAATGCATCCATCACTGCACAAATCCTACACGATTAATTTAACCTAATCCATAATAATCTCTTTAGATTTCACCCTCATAGAATTTTTTTTTAATTTCGTCTGCTGCTGTTTCACCATTAGTGCTCTTAAATGTATGTATACGAGCAAGACACAAACTCTCTCACACGCACACCACAGCCAGTGGCTCCAGCATTGTCTGGTTGCCTGGCAACTGTCGGCGTGGCGTGGTTGTTAGGGGCGTGTGGGAGGGGGGAGGTGATGCTGCTCTGATTTCCAGCTGAATTGAGGCAGTCAGTTGGGAGAAGCCCCCTCCCTCTTCCCATCCACACACAGGACTCTATTGAACAATAGAGCTGTGCCAGTGGGCCTGAGGCTAGTCAGACAAGCCCTTGTTCAGGGTCACACTGTGTTCATCCTACAGTCCTCCATGACTAATTAACTTACAGCAAAGAGTGTCGTTAGCACATTTGATGATGCATTCATCACTGGCATCGCCATGTAGTTTACATTAATGTGAGGTGCATTTATTTCGGGCTGCCTTAAAAAAAACATGGAAGGGGAGAAAGGGAAGTGTCTTGCTTGGTGCTGAGCAAAGCTTTGTGCAGCCAAAAGGAACTGCTGGACCCACTGCAGCATGGTTATGAGAAAACAAGAGAGCCCCAGACCTGAAGATTGCTGTTCTTCAGGTCTACGGCTCTGATCTCCTTTCATGGCAGGTGGCAAGATAGATCAACAATTGGGTAAAACATTATCAAGTGCAGTACTGTGCCAAAGTTGAGCCACCCATTATTTCTTTGTTTTTCTAGGAGAATGGGACATGGGTGCAAGGATTTACTGAAAACATAAATGGAAATATAGCTCATAAGGCAAAAGCAGAGTTTGTACAGTTCTACTGATTCCAGGTGGGGACACAAGACCCTCTCAACATGGACAGTTGTGTCAGGAAGGGCATCTGGCATAAAACCTCTGCCAAATTACCAGTGCGGATTTATCCGCTGTGGCAACCCCTTGGTCAGAATACAAGGGAGCAGCCGAAGGTACATTTATCAAGTCACCTTTACTCTTCACCTTAGGTAAGCTTTCTTCAAGTAGTCTTTGGGAACAGTTCTCAAGGTTTCTCAAAAGACATTCCACGACTCTTCTTTGGATGTTGGCTGTCTTTTGTTCTGTTATCCGTCAAGATGAGCCCACACTGCTTCAATAGGTTCAGAGGGAGGCCAGTCCAGGACTGATAGTTTTCCACTGTGTGTTGTTCCATCCAGGTAGACTGTTACTGCATTGGCAGTGTGTTTGGGACAACAGTCAAGCTGAAAAATTAAGCCACTGCCAATCTGACACTTTCCAGATGCTACCACATAGTGGATCAAAATCTGATGGTACTTTTCTGTATTCATATTGCCATAAACTTTGTCAAGATTCCCAACATTGCTAGCTGAAATTCAGCCCCCAACCATGACAAAGCCATTTAACAGTTGGCTTTAAAAAAATAAATAATTTATATTCATTACTCTATGAGAATTTTTACCACTGACTTTCAGTCCAGTTCTTGTGTATTAGGCATAGCCCAGCCTTTTTTCAATGTTTCCTTTCTTCAAGCCTGGCTTTTTGATAGCTACCCTCCCCTTTAGACCATTGAGGCTTGGGCAAACAGTAGATTTATCAACTGAAGGGTTAGATGCATATCTCAGGTCTTGTGCGCCACCATTCCAGTGCCACTGGACAGAAAATGAGTGAAAAAGCAGCCAATGCCCAAAGAAAAACTTTGAAAGACCTTCAGAAAGCCTGGAAAACTATTGCTCAAGACCACTTTAAAAAAAAAATTACAAGAAAGTCTGGCTCCTTTGAAGAAGAATATGAAGAAACAAGGGGTGGCTCAAGACTTTTGCATTAGACAGCAATACAATACTGAAGTCAAGCTGCACCTCAGACTAGAATAGAAAGTTGCACACAGTGATAACAAGAACAGGTTTTTATTAATATTTTGTAATACCATATATAATGCAATTGCATATCTTTGGCGAAAATAAATCTTATAAACATTTTATCAACAGAGGTTAGCATACAAAAACTAAAAGGTGTGTCGGTCCAGTGGACATGGCAGACAACTGACACGGCAGACAACTGACACAAACTCATACTGGGTTGGCAGCTTTGTCAAATGCAAGAAAATGCTTATCATACCCATAGGACATTAGGAAATGCAACAGAATCACAAAATCAACATTCAATAACAGCTGTTGAATAATGAGGGAACTGGGTTTTGAGTTGTGCATGTCCTAGGAACAGAAATATTTGGGTAGCTCATGGACAGATCAACTCAATGACTTTAATTTTGCAAATGTTATGAAAAGGACGAGGGAGATTTTTCTCTATTAGTCTCTCCATTTCTCTGCCAAATTACCAATGCGGATTAATCCGCCGTGGCGACCCCTTGGGGAAAATACAAGGGAGCAGCCGAAGGCAGCCACCAAATTCTAAATGTGAGCCTATTTACAAAATTCAATTAAGCTGGCCAAATTTTAGTTTTTACCGCATTTTGGAAAATATCCCAACTTTTGTGAAAATTGGGTTTGTACCTAAAATTTAATATTTAATACTTGTGTCCCACAGATGTAAATTGGCAAAACAAGACACGTACTGTATTTACACAGAAAGGAGAAATAGAGTTTTTGTGGCCGAGACTGTTAGAACATGGACAGAGAATGAGAGCAGCAGTTTGCTGTATAGAAAGCGATAGGTCCCTGAAGTTTAACAGGGGGCGTGTGTGTGTCTGGGTGTATGTGTGTGTGTGTGTGGTGATGCTGTAGAGGTTGGTGATTGATCTGTCTAATCCTTGTTTAAGTTCCTCTTAAGGAAACTTCATTACTCTCGGTGCCCTGTGGATAGAGCAGTTTTCACTGAGCTGATGGAAGAGCCTTATAGAGACATAATACACACACAAAGAAACAAGCACACATTTACACACAGTTTCATATATACAAACACCTTTTGTTGATAATACTGTGTAGGAATGCTGTTTCCTCTTGTCTCTCGTACCATTGTGTGTGTATTTTTTAACCATGTTCGCCTGTTTGCTAAGTGGCATGTCCTCCACCCATCTCAGAATGTGATGAATGAGGGCAGAACTTGATATAATGGAATTTGAAACCTCTAATCGATAGTTTCTCCCCTCCAGTGACAAATAGACAGCCCCTCTGCCCAAATTACAAGGACTCTCATCTATTGCCTCCCGTTGATACGATCCAATAACATTCCATTAAGGCTGGCTGCTATTCCGTAAAATTGAGAGCCCTTTCATGGAATTATAAATTCTAACTAAGCTGACGAGTTCTTTTTTTCTCTCAGCAAGAACAGATAGTAATGTTCAATCTGAGTATTGTTTAACTTGCTACTATTTTACATGGCTTTAAACCTGCCTTATGTTATGTATGGTGTGTTTACAGTCATAAACAGCTTAGAAAGACATTGTCTCTTAAGAAAAGTGCATTTTTTGGTATGTAGTACTCTAAAAGTACTCTTCTCGCATTATGGCTCTGTCTGAAATCACTTTGTGTTTGATGTATTCAGTGTACTACATTTTCTTATCTGTTTTATTATCCAAATGATGCATGTATGAATTGATTTACTACAAAATGAACAGCTCTTGGTATGTACTCTTCAGTTTCCTGTTTTGTCTCTCACCTTGTAGTTGCTGTTGCAGACTGTGGTAAATGCAGGTTAAAAGGCACAGACTTAATTTGTCACCATAACTGTTATAACTAACATGATTAATTTAGCTGATCTGGGTGCTCAGTGGGCAAATTTATCTCATTAGAGTTGCTGTGTAAATAGCGTTGGATGATTGTCAGACTGCTGTTCAGGAAAGTCATTTTTCCCACATTTGACAGCATGATGCCAGGCAATGTTTTGTAAAACTGTTCAGATAACTGCGAAAATCAAGATCGCTGACAAATGTTAGTGTAGTCAGGGATATGCACAAGTAGTGACATCCGGCATTAAAAACATTAAGCCCATGCAGAAGTATCAAAAATTGCGATTCCTCAAATGTCTTTGGTCTCCATACAACCCATGTTAAAGTGCCTACCTTTATAGTTCAGGCAAGTTTACAGCTTGGTACAGAAAAAAACACAATTGGCTCTCTTGCTCATTTTCAGAAACGCAAAATTGATTTTACGCTATGAAAAGCATAAATTTGTATGTTGGACTCAATTTCTGATAACAGCTCACCTTAATTGTTGCACGTTGCTCCTTTAAAGTTGCAGTCATATAAACAAAGGTTTCGCAGGTCTCGATGCAGTCATGTGAAAAACTATGTACATCCCAGGGTTCAGAATGCAGAACCACATTTAGCAGCAATAATCTGAAGTAATCGTTTTCTGTATGACTGTCAGTCTCTCATAATGTTGTGGAGGAACTTTGGCCCACTCTTCTTTATATTGCTTCAGTTCATTGAGGTTTGCTGGCATTCGTTCATGCACAGCTCTCTTAAGGTGACACTTCAGATTGAGACCTAGACTTTGACTGGGTCACTGTAACACCTTGAGTCTTTTCTTTTTCATTCATTCTGTTATAGATTCGCTGCTGTACTTGGGGTCATTGTCCTGTTCAAGACTCAGTATCAGCCAGACTTTAGCTGTCAGACAGATGGCCTTACAAATGGCTCTAGAATACTTTGGTATACAGAGGAGTTAATGGTGGACTCAGTGACTACAAGGTGCCAGGTCCTGTGGCTACAAAACAAGCCCCAGTCATCACCTCTTCACCACAGTGCTTGACAGTTGGTGTGAGGTGTTTCTGTTGATATGATGTATTTGGTTTTCAGCAAATGTGGAGTTGTCCATTATGGCCAAATTCTCCATTTTGGTCTCATCTGTCCAAAGGTAATTGTTGGAGATGTCGTGTGTGTTTTTTTAGTTGCACATTTGCAAACCTGGAAACCCTTCCAAGCAAGCCATTCAGTATTTATAATTTTACTGTCATGAATTTAATTATTTAAAATGCTAACTGAGGCCTGTAGAGTCTGAAACGTAGCTCTTGGTTGTTTTTTTGCAGTTTTACTGAACATTGCAGTTTCGCTTTGGAGTGAATTTGCTAGTTTTCTAAGGAAAAGCTTATCACAGCTACGTATTTACACATGCACAGTAAAGGTAGAAAAATGTGTCAGTTTGTCAGTGCAATGGCAAACAATATCTGCATATACTGTTAACATTAAAATCTCTGTTAACTTCCAAAACATAACATCATTTTTTTTAAAAAAAGGTTTCCTGTAAAACGCATCCAGTTTTCTACAATTTTTATTTTCCAAATAATCACCGACTGGTTTTTATTGAAATGTGTCCATGCCGGTTCTCTCAGATATGATGACCATAAACTTGCCAGAGCAATTGAAGAGATAAAGTAACATAGCCAGAGTATTATAACAAACCTTCATTGGACAAACTTACTGAACGGACCAACCTTAATACATCCATGAGTTTACTGGTGGACTTCTTGACTACTGTATTTGATGTAGTTTGTACTAAAGGTTCCCCTGGAATTATAAGCTATATTAAAATTATATTCACTATTTTATTAAGTCAGTATAAAACAACACAAACTGGCAGCTGAACCTGTCTCAGGTTAACCATTTTATTACAACTGAACCGTAGACTATTTGTTAAATTCAAGACTGTATAAGAGAAAGAGCTTCCGAATAGCACTGCAGCTCCTGTGTCTGTATCAGTGTCTGCATGCCTGTTTTTTTCTTCTTTTTTTTAAAATCGCTTGATCATAGTTCATAATGAAATCTCTTTTTTAAACTCTAGGTACTGTGTTGTAATTTTGACATGTATGTTTTTGACTTTCACCAGACAATTGACTGTAACAGTGTGTGTCTGTCTGAGCTGGAGTTTGCATCAGATTTCTGCTTGAAGATAACAGACACCACAGACTGCACGGTAAGTCACACACTCACGCAGTATCACATAGTGCCTTTTCAATAATCGCTTACCTTGTAAAACTTAGGCCTAATTATGTGAATAAATGAATGAGCTAGATTGTACATACAGTAGACTGTAATTTGTCAGAGATATTATATGAAAAGAACAAAGCAGCACAGACAAAAGAGATACATGTCAGCACATGTTGTTGTATCGTGTCTGTATTTCAGAGAATGCCTGTCAGTTGGATATTTAATAGCGTTTCAGCTTGTATCAGTCATGAGGCTTATGTGACTCTGTATTGCATGTCATATGACATGGTGAACACAGTCTGTTTTCCACATCAATCTCTCAAATTTCAAAATCACCTATAAATAGTTGCAGTGTGTTTAATAAAACCATGAAGAGTTGTTCTCTCCTTTCCTCAGCATACACTGTATTAACAAAAATATTGGGCCACCTTCATCTCAAAAGTGCTGGATGGGGTTGAGGTCAGGGCTTTGTGTGGAACACTCAAATTCCTCCACAGCCATGCTTTTATGGAGTTGTCCATTATGGCCAAATTCTCCATTTTGGTCTCATCAAAATGAGCGCCTGTGTACTCTGGTGCAGTAACGCTGGAACAGAAAATGGTCTTCCCCAAACTATTCCCACAAAATATGAAGCATAGAATTGTCCAAAATGTCTTGATAAGTTGAAGCATTAGGATTTCCCAACACTGGAACTAAGAGGCCCAGGCCAACCTAAGAAAAACAACTCCATAGTATTATCTCTCATCCACCAAACTTTGCAGGTGGCACAATGCAGTGAATCCGGTAATGCTCTTCTGGCATTCGCCAAACCCAGACTTGTCTATCGGACTGCCATCAGAAGTGTGATTTATCACTCCAAAGAACATTTTTCTACTGTTCCACAGCCTAATGGCAAGCGTACTATTACACCACTCTAGCCACTGCTTGGCGATTTAAGACTTGCATGCAGCTGCTCG
This sequence comes from Etroplus canarensis, assembly GCA_015106775.1. Taxonomy (NCBI): domain Eukaryota; kingdom Metazoa; phylum Chordata; class Actinopteri; order Cichliformes; family Cichlidae; genus Etroplus; species Etroplus canarensis. Next base: position 16,030 of record VUQH01036676.1, on the reverse strand, counting down.
GCCATGGAAACCCATAACATGAAGCTCCTGGTGCACATTTTTTGTGCAGATGTTAAAGTCAGAGGAGAAACTCTGCTATTATTGAGTCATCAGAATGTAGGTGCACCTCAGGACCCCACTCTGTAACTTTGTGGTTTGCCAGTTTGTAACTGAGATGCTTTGGGTCCTAAACTTATCGACTTTGCAATAATACCACTTATAGTGGAATATCTAGGAGCTAAGAAATTCCACAAAATAACTTGTTGCAGTGGTGGCATCCTGTTACAGTACTGCATTTGAATTCAGTGAACACAAAATGCAGTTTTCCCTCTGGGATTAATAAAGTATTCTGATTCTGACTTCAGAATAAACCGTTCTTGCACAAATGTTCGTAAAGGCAGACTGCATGGCAGTCGAACTAAATAAAACACCTCAGTTCAGTGATTAGTAGGTGTGACGCAGTACTTTTGCCCATGTAGTGTATATCCCCCATATTCTCAGCTTTGCTTGTACATGATTGTCTCAATTGTCCCTTTGGCTGCTCCCTTGTATTCCCACCAAGGGCTTGCCACAGTGGATTGGTAATTTGCCTTCCTGACACAACCCTCCATGATGAGAGGGGCTTGTGTCCCCACGTGGAATCAAACCAGGGACTTGGGAAAAACCTGATGAGCGTGCTTTCTAATTTGTGTTCTTGAGCACAAATGAAAAGAAACCATGTGAGGGGTTTCAGTTATAATTAAACTTTGGTAACTTATTTATTTTTAGCTTTGAAAATCCATGAAGTTAATTGGATGTAAGAGACAAATCGTGGCCCTTTGTGAGGCATTATGTGACCGACAACAAGTAATACAAAATTGAAGTGTGTGTCCTCAGTGAGGGTCAGCTACCAGTGCCAAAGCACGAAGAATGCTTTATGAGTCTATCTGGCAGCTCCCATCAGCTCTCCCAGCCCCTCCAGCCATTCCACCCAATTCCCATGAACTTCCTGTGGTGTCAGAGCCACATTTCTCTCTGCGATACCAACAGCAACCTGCCAGCTAAAGAAGAGCCTCTCTACTGTGGGCTCTGATGCTCTGCAGAGTGAGAAGTGATTTGTCTGTACCAAAGCCTATTGTGTTGGAGCAGCTCTGTGCTGTGCTGCAGTGTTACTGCACTGTCTGGTGTATTGGTTTAATGGATAATCAATAGGTGGTTATTATCTGGCCTGTGCTCCCTGGGTAAGGCTGGTGGATTTAATGGGATTTGTAAACATCCTCTCATTTTTCCTGTCTTCTCTGCTCTGTAATTGAAAACATCCAGTTTCTATTTCTGGATTGTAAGTCCAGTCATGTTAGAGGTAACAGATGATGGCATGTAGTTTTTCAATTTATTTTTATTTTCTGCCCATGCTTGGTCCTGCTTTCTTCCTGGTGTTTCACACTTGTGATCATCCTCAGTTGTGATGTATGTGAGAGCATGCAGGCTGTATGCTATCAGCTGTGTAGGATTTATCTGTCGGTCGCACTGTCACGCTTGCTTTATGTGGGTGTTTTTGCATTTATACTGCTGGTACTCTGCGTATGAGGTGTATATTGTAGCCTGCCTCCAGTACCCAACCTGCTTGTCCCAGGATTTACAGATGGACTATTGTCCTGTGGGGGTAGCACGCTGTTACAATAAAGATACTGACCTGTAGTCAGTATTGGCTGTAGCTCCTCTGTAGTATTAAAGGCTAGGGTGTATGAAGGGTAAACTGCTCCTGGACCAGTGCTCAGGGATTGGTGAGAGAGAGCTGCTGCTTCTCCCGTCCTGTGATGGAGCGCCTGCTTTTGTTCTCCTGTCGACAGTCCATTCATCAGCTCAGTCTGCCTAACCTTGCATTAAATGAACAGCACAACCCCTGCGTCTGTGCCGTTCACACACAAAACAAATCCTCTTACTCTGGCTGTTTTTTTAATCCCTCTTTTCCTTTCCTCCCTCTTACGTTTCACTTGTTCTGCACCTTGTTTACATGCAAACCTGCAGTCCACCTACTGCATACAATGTGCTTAAACTGTCATTAAAACTCGGATTTTTCTGGCATCCGTATCCATGTTTTTGCCTTAACTCGCTACAGCTTTGCTACTATCACGATCCATATACTGAACATTAGAATGGGTAGCAAAAAATCCTGTCCCCTCCTAAAACTGGAACGCTGGTACGCTGATGGCATGGCTAGAGAGAATAAGTTTCTGTCTGTAATTAATTTTAACACCGCTGTCTCACTGCTGCTGACGTAGCTACTGTAGCGCTACAGAGAAAGAAGTCTATGTAATCCATCTCTTACCTGCTTTCCATCAAATTTAAATTGTCTGTGGAGGGGAGGGGGGTGGCCTTCTGAACTGACAGGGCAGGTTCTTGTCAACTTCAAGGACAATTCTCAGTACATTAAGAAGGGAATTGCTAATGGAAAAATCCACTCCAACTCTGGACAATGCAGCGGTATGCAGCATTCTGAGTTATTGTATCAGTTGAATATGAGAAAGAATTGCTTTGGCAAGCTATTTCCACTCGTCTATGAACAAATGTTCAGCATACTGATTTAAGCAAATGTCCAGACGTTAAAGGAGAAGTCTCCTGATTTTAAGCATAAGAGTCTATGTATAGGTCTACAGAAGAGTAATACATGCAGTACTTTTATTGGCTGGATTGCTTAAAATATGTTTTTACTTCAAAAGCTTAGTGTACCAGTGTTTCTCTTTTATAAAGTAGTGGTAACATTAAAACTCAGATATACTCTCACCACTCACTTCATTAGGTACACATGTTTAACTGCTCATTAACGCAAATATATAATTAGCTAGTTTACATGGCAGCAACTCAAGTGTCCCTGTAGTGCAGTGGTCTGCACATTTGCCTTACAAGCATAAGGTCCCTTGTTCGATTCCTGGTGGGGAAACAAGCCCTTCTCACCATGGAGGGTTGCGTCAACTAGGGCATCTGGCATAAAACCTCTGGCAAATTACCAATGTGGATTCATATGCTTAGAGAGAATAGACGGGAGCAGCTGAGGGTAATGACATGGCAGGAACTCGGTGTATTCAGTGCATGCAGACATGGGCAAGACGACCTGCAGAAGTTCGAACTGAGCAACAGAACGAGGAGGAAAGGTTATTTAACAGATTTTGAATGTGGCCGATCTACTGGGATTTACCAACAAAATAGTCCATAAAAGAGAAAATATCCAGTGAGCGGCAGTTCATGGGCAAAATGCCTTATTGTTGCCCAAGATAAGTTACTCAATTAACCACTTGTAAAAACCAAGGTTATCTGAACTCACAACACATCAAATCTTAGAGTGGACGGGCTACAGCAGCTGAAGACCATACCGGGTGACTTCTGTCAACTAAGAAAGAAAACTTAGGCTACAGTTCCCACTAACTCACCAAATTTGGACAAATAGAAGTAAATATGAATGAAAGCATGGGTCCATCCTGCCTTGGATAAATGGTTCAGGCTAATTGTGGTGATGTAATGGTGTAGGGATGTTTTTTTGCCCTTTAGTATCAACTGAGCCTCACTTAAACCCATTTTCTGATAGTTGTTCCCAGCAGGATAACACACCATGTCACACATTGGTTAGCACTATTGCCTCACAGGAAAAGGGTCCTGAGTGCAGACCCAGGTAGGGTCCTTCTGTGTGGGGTTTGCATGTTCTCCCCATGCTTGCTCAGGTTTTCCCTGGGAGCCCCAGTTTCTCCTGCCGTTTAAAAGCACGCTAGGGTATGACAGCCCAGGAAACATTCGCAAGAGAGATTTGTAATCTCAAGAGTTCACATGACATTGAGTTTTCTGTACTCAAATGGCCTCCACAGTCATCAGATCTCAGTCCAACATCCACAGTCGTCCCCCCCCCCCAAAAAAAATGGAATGGGAGTTCACGTCGTGGATATCCAGCTGACAAATCTACAGAAACTGCATAATACTGACGTTTGGTCATTCCGGGCTCTGGTTGCCTTGGTAACCCTCTGATGAATTTACCATCCTGTGATATGTCAATCATTGGTACATCAATCGCTTATCTCTGGACCCGCCCACTTTGCAGCTGCAGTGCCTATTTTGTCCATTGTTGCTTCAAGTTGCTGAAACTTTTTGACTTTCAGTGGTCTCTGGTTGCCACGTTGCTGCTAGTGTCTTCCTATGTGGATGCACCTTAAGGAGTCTAAATGAATATATTTGTGTCAGTTTTTGTAAAATTGCACATAGAGAAATCCATCATAAAGGAGAATTTGATCAGCGTCTATACAAGCAGAACATAACAAAACGTAACCATGCCAACACAAAATACATTTACTTTGAGTAAGTTGTCCTTCCATTCTTTTTTTATTGTCATTTTCGTATTGTCTTCTCATCAAACAGCATCTGAAACTTTAATATCAGGCATTCATTTGCAGGGGTAACAGTTACACATAATTAATGTCCATAACATGCACATCCTTAATTGACACAGTATTGCAGTTAAAAAAGATAACATGGTGGCTTTCTCGTGTCTTCTTTGTTACCTTTTAACATCCACCATCTCGCTGGACCTGATCCTAGCTCTAGATGGAAAGCCAGTGGCCCTGGTGCATGTTAAGAAGTTAATCAGCAGTGCTGTTCTATTTAGAATGAGTAATGGTTGTGATAACGTTCAATATTTGCACTTATTGGAGAAAAGTGCATATATTTGTTCTAATGCATGAATGCAATGTTTATATTAAGAAGTAGCCCATGGAGAAGACATTTACTAAAAATCAAAGCAACAAATTCTTGAATATAAATCTGTGGAATGAAGTAAACCTATTAACCAAACTGAACTGGGTCTGAAAATTAACAATAAATACAGGCTGGATAACCAAAACAACCAGACTTAACAGATAATTAAAGTAGCAGAACAGATAATTAAAGCAGCCTTTCACCTGATTAGTGATTGGTTAAGTAAAGCTCCCTGACTGCTTTGGACAAATTAAAGAACCAAAGCACTCAGAAGGAATGGCATCAGCCAGAAAACAGAGCATGAGCCAACTCCAATTTTCTGTAAAAATTTTAATGTGACAGAAATCTCACCTACTTGTCTTTGAGTGTAACAAATGCAAACATACAAAAGACTGGAAATTCCTGTGACTGTAGTAGTTCCTTTTTCATTATTGGTAGTCAGTGAAGACTTTAGGGTGTTTTTTCTTTTTGTTTTAGCAGTATAGGATACATGAGAAATTTAGCAAAAACATGTTTTTGTTAAGGAATAGCCAGGTGACTTAAAGAACAAGGTATATTTTACAGGAATGAACTCTGAGTGAAACGTGAAGGCAAGTGTTTGTAACTGACAGTACATGAAAAAACTGAAATTTCCCTTTAAGGTGTGTGACTGTGTTTTTTTCATCCCCTCCACCCCTTCATACATTGAGCTTCCTGAGCAAAGCTCAGCAATGCAGCGACCAGTCAGTTTTGCACAACTTGTCTCTGACTGTTACTGTACAGCCGTTTGCCAGAAAGCGTCATGAATGAGGAGGAGCACCACCTGCAGGCTTGCTCACTCATGCTCCACCTGAGCCGTGCGGCAGCACTTGAGTGAAGAGGCTGAGAGGAGAGACAGAGGAGGCTGGGGGAAAGGGGGAGGAATTCACACCATCTTGCTTGTGAGGTGGTCGTGCTTGAAGCCTCCACGCCTGGATAAACCCCATCAAAAGCGCATTAGCCCTCTATTCCCACCCCTCTCCCTCCCTCCACCTCAGCGCCCCTTTCTTTCCCTCCCCTTAACCCCCCTTTCTCCATACATCCCCCTCCCCACCGTCGTATAATAGTATCTGGACGGGCCACGCGGCTCGCTGACACATAGCCAGGCGAAAGAGTAGCGATGATGAATTGCTCCCTGTTGGTGTTATCCATGATGATAATTATTAATTTTCCCCCTGTTCTTCCTGGAGAATGGGGGCCAGAGAGCTGTAGTGTTGCAGAGCCTCCTCCATGGGCCGTCAGGAAGCCCACTGTCATCACTTATCACAGACAGAACCGGGGCCCAAGGCTAAACGCTGATGAAAATGAAAAGTGCTCATTCTGATTTGTCCTGTTTTTGGTGCGTGGGTGTGTGTATGTGGCTCTATGTTTCCGCTTCTGTTTGTCTCTCTTACTTCTTTAACCCTTCTTCCCCCACATAGTAGGATAGGAAGATTTTAATCTGATTATGTAAATCCTCAGGTATAAAATAAATGATTGTTTTGTTCAGCCTTGCTCTTAAAAACATTCCAGGTACAATACCTGCTTAGCACTGGGCAGGAGACAAAGTTAAAGTGTAACATTTAGCAGCTAAAGAGCCAAATGGTTTTCTCATTGGTTGGTGGAGATAAAAGGTGACCTATACTATATGGACAAAGGTATTGGGCCACATTACATTTAGAGGAGCTTCTATGACATCTCATTCTGAATCCATGGGCATTAATATGGACTTGGTCCTCTCTTTGCTGTTATAACAGCTTCCACTCTTTTGGGAAGGCTTTCTACAAGATTTTGGAGTGTGTTTGTGGAAATTTGTGCCCATTCATCCAGAAGAACATTTGTGAATTCATCCTAAAGGTATTGGATGGGGTTGAGGTCAGGGCTCTGTGTGGGTCAGTCAAGTTCTTCCACACCAAACTAGCCCAGCCATTCCTTTTTTGACCTTGCTTTGTGCATCGGGGCACAATCATGGTAGAACAGAAAAGGGCCTTCCCCAAACTTGTCCCATGAACTTGGTGCTTAGAATTGTCCAAAATGTATTGGTAAGCTGATTTCCCTTCATTGTAACCAAGTGGCCCAGGCCACTTAGCATTATCCCTGCTCCACCAAACTTTGCAGCTGACAAAGGACAGTCAGACTTTCACACCAAACTCATCCAATCATGTCTTTATGAACCTCGCTTTGTGCTCTGGGGTACAATCATGCTGAAACAGAAACAGGTCTTCTCCAAACTGTTCCCACAAAGCTGGAAGCATTTTCCCTTCACTGGAACTAAGGGGCCCAGGCCAGCCCCAGAAAAAGAGCACAATAGCATTATCCCTCTAATACCAAACTTTACAGTTGGTACAGTGTAGTTAGACAGGTGATGTTCTCCTGGCATTCACCAAACTCAGATTTGTCCTTCAGACTGCCAGAGAGAGAAGTGTAATTCTTCAGTCCACAAAACACTGTTTCCACTGCTCCAGAGTCCAGTGGTGGCATGCTTGACACCTCTCTGGTTTGGCATTGTGTTTAGTGATGTAAGGCTTACATGCAGCTTCTTGGCCATGGAAACCTATGTGATGAAGCTCCCAGTGCATAGATTTTGTGCTATTGTGAATGCCAGCAGGGGTTTGGAACTCTGCAGTTATTGAGTCAACAAAGCGTTGGAAACTTACGCGCACTATGTTCCTCAGCACTGGGCGTCTGTAACTTTAAGTGATCTTCCACTTCATGGCTGAGTTGTTGTGGTTTCTAATCCCTTCAACTTTGCATTAATGCACTTACGGTTGATCACAGAATATCTAAGAAGGAATAAATTTCACAAAGTGAATGATGGCATCCTATTACATTACTATGAATTAGGTGAGCTCTTACAACAACTCATTCTTCTACAAAGGTTTGCAAAGGCAGACTGCATGGCTAGGTGCCTAATTTTATACACCTGTGGTAATGGAACTCAATGATTAAGAGGCGTGGGCCAATACTTTTGTCCTTTTAGAGGCATAAGGAGAAAGATTAGTCTACTTAAATTTATTACGTGGACAAAAATTACACTCTGAATAAATGTGTACATAGCCACATATCTGCTAACTTGGTTTCTTTAACAACTTTGTAATCTTTGACATGTTGCAGGTTGTGTATCAATCATCTGGTTTAAACATTTGTTCCCCTATAGGCCAGAAGTTATGTATAGCATCTGCTCACACAGTAATTATTGCTCTCAATCAGTGCTTAAAAGGGATGGAGTGGACAGTTTATAAATACATTTTCTTCATGTGCTTTGATTCTTTTCAGATGGAAATTGCTTTTCTTTTTACTGTTTTCAGTCCTCATCTGCGCTTAAAGTTTTTACTGAGTGTTGGTAAAGCTTTCATTTAGTTCTTCCAGAGGCCCCGTAGAGGTTTGATAAACTCTTTTCTTCACTTTAACTCAGAAAGCATTAAGAGACGTACATATCAGGTGTGAGTCATCCTGGTGTTCATTCCTTTTTGAACGCTTTCACATCTACTTTGTTATTTATGAGGCTGTTACATTCTTTTTTTTTGCTTTTCAAATGTGGTTTTAATGGGGTTTTGAGCTACTAAGCTGATTTTGTGTTTGCAAGTTTCACTCTGACGGCCTAAATTTTAATTGTCCGTCTCGCTCCCGGTGCGAAAGTTGCAGAACGCGAGAAGTGACAATCAATCTCGCTTACGAGGCATTGTCATCAGCGAGGCGTGATGAGGATGATCTCTGCCTCTCCGGCTGAGAGAGGTGAATCCGCTCTGCCTGACGAGTAATTACAGCTAATTTCCTAATTACCTGAGCACCGAGCTTCTCTGTGGCGTTCATTAAAAGCCATAATTGCATTGGGTTGACATGCTCTTTTATCCACTTTGGGTTCTTTTCTCACAGTTTAGCTGTGAGCTAGCGGCGCTGCCCCTGCCTGTCTCAGTCGATAAAGGTTGATTGAAGCCTTGGTGCGTGGAGTTTATTGAACACAGCTTCTGACAGCGCCATGATTATCAGGGTTGCGTATGTGTATCCTTGAGTGTACTGCATAGAGATTCAGTATTAAGAAGACTGTCTTAAATTATTTGGAGAGGTTTACAGAAGCTGTGAACAGATGGTACTGTATTTTACGACTTGAAAAAAGAAGCAGCATTCCCTCCGGTGCTTAAATGGTTTCCCCATCTCGCTCCTTCCATTACCTTGCAGTTTTTTTCTCTCTACCTTGTGTCTGTTTTCCTATCTTTACAGCTTCCTTTCCTCTCTTCTGCCTCCTATTTTCCTCTCTCCCTCTCTTGCATTGATTCGGCTCTTCTTTGTCTCAGAGAGCCGGCCTCCAAGTTGTCAGCTGCGTCAGGATTAAAAGCTATTAGTTCTGCATCATTGCCACTACAAGTGCGCTCCTGAGATTGATAGAGTGGCTCTGTTCCTCCGGTGGGGGCAGAAATGGGAGGAAAACAAGCCCAGGGGGGCGGTTTTTACCTCACATATCTGACAATGGTCACCTCAAGCCACTCTGGCCTTGGACTTTACCTCAGTTTGTTTTCAAATGTGTTTATAGCTCTGCAAACCTGCAGAGCATATTTTGGAAGGAAGACCATTTTCTTGCAGGTTTTCAGTGAATTGAAGTCAAAATGAAAAGAGGCCTGTCACATCTAAGAATGAATGAAGCGGTTTGTCTGTTTGTATGAAGTTGTATCAGCATAACAATGGGACCAGAGATTTGCCAGTTGTGGGATTTCCCTTCCCTTTGTGGGTATTGTTCACATGAACACATTTATATTCACTTGGGCCAAAGCTACACTAGTGTTTATTTTTCTTAAATGATTCCTTCTGTCTTCTGAGATTATAATTTTTTTCACATTACTGCAACACTGCCACCAAAACAGCCACCTTTGCTAATTTCATGTAGCAAGCTTTATAAGGCGCATTTCTTTGTTACTGTCAGCAAAATTTCCTCAGTGTTGTTGACGACTGCTTCGTGCGGTAATTTGTTCGTTTTGTCCAGTGACAAGTCTCAGATGAGGTGAGAAGGGAGCACGCGGGACGTGTTGTTGACTCAGCCTAAATGAGAAACCAAGTTGTTGCTGAGAAGAACTGGGGTTAGGAGAAAATAGTGCAGCTCTGGTACAACTAATTCGGATATCTACTGTACCTGAGCCTGTGTTGCCGGTGCCGTTCTACAGACCACACGCACTTGTAACAATGACATGGTAAGCATGGCAAACAAAGCTGATCGTCTCCTCTAAGGTGACATATTAAACCCCCAGTTTGATTTTACTGACTTATTCCTAACCACAGCAGCTCACGTAGCATACTTTGCTCATTAATATCTTGAAACACGGCCTCTCGCTCCCTCTCTCTCAGCTGTGCATGTCAGACTTGCTGTGTAGTCAAACAAATCCAGGGGTTTATTGTACTGCCACATTCTAACACACCCCTCATATTTCATTGCAGGCAATTGTTGGCTACTTTGACATTTTCTTCGACAAAGGCTGCAGCAACAAGGTAAGCAGTGGTGGCAACGACCGAGCTATTTAACGGAAACTCAATTACGTTCACGCTTTAGCGTGTTCCTCCTCCCCGAGGCATTCGCTGGCAATTGACGGGCGTCCTAGCCGACTGCTGATACAAGCACTTACCCAGCAGAGCCGGCCAGTTGGAACAGCCCGTGCCAAGCTCTGTGAGCAGCACAGACATGCGTTTTGATTGCACTTCCTATTTTACCTGAGACCCAAGTTGCTAAATCTAGAGTAATGTAACATGGGTTTATTTGGTTGCTTGATAAATTCATTGTAATGAGATATCAGTTATTGTATAGACTAAGCTAGAAGAAATTTATATACCAAGAACTGAAGCGTGGATCAGCTTTAACAGAAACAGGGCTTCTACAACTTCGTTTACTTTTCTTTGTGTCCTTTTTGGGATTATTCCTCCTAATAATCCTGATTTTTATGATTTTTTTTCTATTTTATGTGGCATATGTATGAAATAACAGGAATCAAAACTGTGACTTCTCATAGTTACACATTAGTGATCACTTCTTTTTGCTTATTTTCACAAAAATACGCCTAGATTTTTTTAGAGCAGTAAATTGATTTGATCTGAATTGTAAATAGATTTCAGGTCCTTTCTCATTCGAGATATTTTTTTGTACAATACTAAAAAATACTAAAAAAGTGTTCCTAACTTTTTAGACAGAATGCGCAGTAGTGATTTTGTTCTTTAAGATGTTTTGCTCATATTTGTGTTTTTTCCACTTCGCGCCAGGTGATGTTCTCCACGGGTCCTCAGGTCACAAAGACACACTGGAAACAGACTGTTTTCCTTTTGGAGAAGCCCATGTCTGTCCAAGCAGGTGAGCCTGCACTTCACTGGGAGACACTCAACAACACTGGTGCAACTAGTGCAACTAGTGCAACTAGTGCAACGGTTTACTGTCATACGTGCCCTCGCCGGCTACTTTATTAAATATACCTTTTTAATACTGAGTTGGACCCTCTTTACCTTAATTTTTGTGACAAATTTAACAAGGTGCTGGAAACATTCCTCAGATTTTTGTCCATATTGACCTAATAGCTTCACACAGTTACTGCATTTGATTGTGGAGGCCATTTGAGTACAGTGAACTTGTTTCTCATGTTTAGTAAACCATTTTACAGTGACTTGAGCTTTGTGACATGGTGCATTATCCTGCTAGAAGCAGATATCAGAAGATGCACTGTGGTCATTAAAGGATGGACATGGTCAGAAACAATGCTCAGATAGGCTGTGGTGTTTAAATGAAGCTCAGTTGGTACTAAGGGGTCCAGAGTGCTAAGAAAATATTCCCCACACTATTACACCACCACCACCAGCAGCCTGAACCTTTGTTATCAGGCAGGATGGATCCCTGTTTTTATGTTTTTACACCAAATTTTAACCCTACCATCTGAATTTGCAGCACAAATCAGAGTCTTCAGACCAGACAACATTTTTTCCAGTTGTCTGTTGTCCAATTTTGGTGAGCTCATGTGAATCGTAGCTTCAGTTTCCTGTTCCTAGCCGACAGGAGTTGCACCCAGTGTGGTCTTATGTTGCTGTAGTCCATCTGCTTCTTTTGCACTCAGGGGTGCTCTTTTGCATACCTACGTTCTTACAAGTGGTTATTTTTACTTACTCTTTCCTTCCTGTCATCTTGTAGCAGTCTGGCCATTGTTCTCTGACCTCTGGCATCAACAAGGCCTTTTCAACCAGGGAAATGCCACTCTGTGGATATTTTCTCTTTTTCAGACCATTCTCTTTAAACCCTAAAGATGGTTATGCAGGAAAATCCCAGTGGATCAGCAGCTTCAGAAATACTCAGACCATGCCACATTCAAACTCACTTAAACCGCCTTTCTTCCCCATCCTGGTTTGAACTTCAGCAGGTCCTCTTGACCATGTCTATATGGATAAATACACTGAGTTGCTGCCATGTGATTGGCTGATTAGATATTTGCATTAACGAGCAGTTGAACAGGTATGACTGATGAAGTGGTTGGTGATTGTATTTGCTGCTTTGTATTGAATTATCAGGTTTATGTTTTATTTACATGTGAGCTGCGTGTGTTTACTTTCTCTTGTGATATTATTTCACCCTTTTGGATCCTTTGGGGGTGCATCATAGCGAGTTGCAGCATGTAATCTGTCTATGGTGGAGATGTAGCGAGGCTGGTTGACACCCGTTATCTGTCACCCACAGTGACAGAGAGGGATCAAAACAAATCACATTCAACCATCAGCGTCAACATGTAAAACTTCATCTGATAGCCAGTTGGAACCCTCTGAATCATGACATGTTATAAGAGAAGAGCTTTGTAACTGGCCACTTGAATATCTATGGAATTGTTGTATCAGCAGATTAAAATATGGTTAACTGGTAGAGCTTAAAGTGAAGCATAGCTGTATGGTTGCTGATGGAAGTGACTTTCTCCACCAAATGGAACAGAGCATCTTATACCGCTTGCTGTGTTCTGTAGCAAAACTGCATTGAGAGATTGTGGACATGTTAAATTTAGCTAATGTCTATGATAATTTAGAAATATTACAGATTTCAGTTCAGTGTGACAAATCACACTAAATCACATTATTAGAAGACATTTTGTTTTATGATATTATCTGTCTATTATATTCATATTCAGATGCCCAAGGCAGTGTATACAAAGCCATTTCTGCCTTCATGTCAAGGCCCCTTGTGGTGTGTGTCTCTTTAACACTTTACAAAACTGCCATCAGTTACCAAACTCCCATTAAGACAAGCAGGCATATACAGGCAAGTTAGTTTGGCTATCATTTAAAGGACATTTGTTTCATTATTTCCACTGATGCAGTCCTAAGGGTTTTACCCCAGAGTTTAACCATTACAAATAGGGGCATAACCCTTACTAATTATAACTCTGTCCCTAAAACCAAATCTTTTAAAAAAGTGGTCTGCCCAAAATGTTCTCTATTTTTTATCATTTTTTTCTTTGTCAAAAGACTTCAATCACTCACTCATGTATGGCCGAGCGATTCTCGAGAAAGCTGCAGGCTACACACACACACACACACACACACACATTCAGCAGGTGCATCCTCTTTTCAAAACAGCAATTTTATGATTGTCTGCATGTGACGCATTTAAGGGACATCTGTAAATTGTAGCTATAAAAAATAACCTGGGTACACATTCTTAACGGGCTTTGCAGTGGTTGGCAGTAAAGGTCCCATTTCTGTTTAATGCACAAGGGGTTTTGGTGCTACAGGACCAAAAAAAGCCTTTTCATCTTAGAAATGGTTCAAGAACTTTAAAGTTTTGGGAAATTGTCTTCTTCTGTTTAGGCATGGTGTTGTTTCTCAGACTCACTAACCAGATCTTTTTCTCTTTGTTGTAAAGAAAATTATGGTTGCTGCTGGTGTTGATTTAAAAAATTAGTGATCATGACTTTGTGGTGTTCGCCTCATAATTAGTCCTTTTACAATACACATTTTCTGAACGATGTGGTGTTTATTACTGCCATAAGCACTTGCCCTCTGTGTTATCATAATGGGAATCATGGATATGTCTGCTAAAGGGGGAACAGATGAGCCTCGAGACTGGCTGTCCACTCACTGGCCAGATACCAGGCTGACTGCTATAATAAATTACCTGTGTGGGGACAGAGGTGTTTGATGCTCGGCTGCTCTTAGCCATGCTCAGCCTGCGAGGCCAGCACCCAGTGTGATAAGAAGGCCAAAACTTGCGATGCTGCTCAAATGCTATCACGGGCTTTGCATTATGCTAGGTAAGATAAACACTTCACAAAGAGCTGAGGAGAACAGTATGCTAATACAGTGAAATAAAACAAAGGGACATGCACCATTCTCATGCATGGTACGTGTGTTTTCTCCTTTTTCTGATTATCTATGTGATTCCAGTTATCTACGTATCTTCTGTATGTGCATGCATACATGCATATATATATGGTATTATCAACAAGTTACTATACAGGCCTGTGAAAATAAAGAATCATACCTGATGTAAATCTGACTGATTGCCTGTACATGATCATCGTTTGGTGCACCGTTTTACCATTTTCAGCACAACTGCTTTTTCTAGGTATCTTATGTCCAATTGCGGGCGGCACGGTGGGACAATGATTAGTACTAGCACCTCACAGTGAGGAGGTCCTGGGTTCAAATCCACCGGCTGGCTGGGGTCTTTCTGCGTGGACTTTTTGTGTTCTTACTGTGCCTCCTTCCACAGTCCAAAGACATGCATGTTTGGTTAATAGGTGATTCTTAATTGGCCAAAGGTGTGAATGTGAGTGTGGATGTTGGTCTGTGTCTCTGTGTTACCCCCCAGATTGGATAAGCGGAAAGAATTGGAGGATGTCCACTTGTACTTTGGCTTCTGTGATATGTTCTGATCTTTTCCAGTGCATCAAAACAATGATCCTTCAACATGATTGTCATTTCCAGGAAGTGGCCAAAACCACAGGGAGGCAAATGTAAAAAAAATTGGGCAGTTGGTGGTGAAGACTGTGGTGATGTGGCCAACACGCATTGTCAACACACTATGTGCCCATACATGATGGCTGAATTTGCTCACTCAGACAGCTCAGGAGGTTGTGGTAGAACTCTGTGTTTACAGTCTTCCCAAGTGCACTGTACACAAACCTGCAATTGTTGCAAAAATGATGACCGTTCTCTGGGCCTTTGGGCTTGAACACTAATGACTGTTCTGTGATCATTCATGCTAAATTTGGGTAAGTTTGAAAGAACTTTGAGGTCTATGCAAGCTTGTGAAATCTCAGAGCAGACAGTGCAAATGGATCAGAATGGGTCTGCCAGAGAGTGATGTCAAACTAGCAGCTGTGTTGGAAGTTGTCTGGACATGAACAGATGCTCATGAACAGGAGGTCAGTCAGATTTAAAGCAGGTAAGATGTTTGGCTCATCCAGCCAAAAAAACCAATGAGCTGATGCCATGGTGAGGCATCCGTTGCTACTCCTAGAGTATTAGTCAGGTTTTAGAGAAACTTGCACACAATAATTAGCTAATACACCTTCACCTCCGAGGTCAAGGTCATATTAATATTTGATGGGCACTTAAATGAATAAAAAATGTACTTTTGTCCCACTTGTAATATTTATAACATGAGGTTTTGCATATGCCATTCTGTCATCTATACATAAATGCCATCATTATTTTATTTAAGGTGTAATATTGTCTTGAGCTAGTTTAGGGCAGGTCAAGAACTAGGGCTGTGGCTTAGGCGATAATCAGGCAGTAACCTAGTTTGTCAATACAACCAGCTTAGCCTCTTGTTTTTACAAGCAGAAAACTTTAAGGTCCGTTTGCAACATTCCTCTGCCATTATTACTTTATTTGCTAGTCCTATCATGTTGGCAGATTTTTGATGGTTCACTTCCTTTAGATAGTAGGCCTACTACTAATAATACTGTGAAAGCTGAAAATATCACTTTGCCACACATGTTGCATTCCACGTGTATTCTGTTGGATGTTGATCGTGATCGTGTTGCTCATGATCGTGGTGAAGAGTGGTCATATTGGTTGACTCTCACATTAGAAGGGTGTGACTGGGGCCTTCCTAACATTATTATAATGTCATATGGTCAATGCTATGGCATGCTGATGCAGTCAAAAACACTGATCAGGCATAACATTAGGACCACCTGCCTAATATCATGCCCTTTTGCTGTCAAAACAAGCGGCCTTAAAAACAGCTAGGGCCAAATTGTCCCGAGCTATCAGAGAGGCGGAGCGCGCACATGCCCAGAGAATCCACGGCCACTTCCAGAACACCGGAGACTCCCGGGGCATGTGGCAGGGCATCCAGGCAATCACTAACTACAGGACTACATCA
>VUQH01036674.1:0-11487 GCA_015106775.1 Etroplus canarensis | reverse complement strand
CTTCACTCCCTCTACTCCTTCCATTTTCACCATTCCACCTGCCTCCCTCTCATTCACACACATGTATTCTGTCTTACTTCTACTGACTTTCATTCCTCTTCTTTCCAGTGCATACCTCCACCTCTCTAGGCTCTTCCACCTCCTCTCTACTCTCACTAGAAGATTACAATGTCATCTGCAAACATCATAGTCCACGGAGACTCCTGCCTGACCTCATCTGTCAATCTGTCCATCACCTTCTCAGGTAGTTTTAGTTTTTAGTTTAGTTTTAGTTAACTATAATAACCTTGAAACACATGTAAATATAAGTGGAAAATACAGTATAAAAGGTCAAACATTTGGTATGATTTCCTTTATTCTTCAACGCAGCCTGAACTCTCTTAGGCAAGATTTCTTGTCATTTCTTTAAGTAGTCATCATAAATAGTCCTCCAGGGTTCCTAAAGGACATTCCACAGCTCTTCTTTGGACGTTGGCCGCTTTTTGTTTCATTTTCTGTAAAGATGATCACGCACTGCTTCAGCAACGGTGAGGTCCGGGCTCTGTGGAGGCCAGTCCATGACTGATAGTGTTCCGCTGTGTGTTTTTCTGCCCGTGTAGGCTTTTTCGACATTGGCCGTGTGTTTGGGATCATTGTCATGCTAAACAAATGAAGCTGTTGCCAATCAGAAGCTTTCCAGATGGTATTGCTGGAGGCTGGATCCAAAAGATGGCATGACATGTCTGTGTTTTAATAATCCCAGAAGTTTTGGTAAGATCCTTAACACCACTGGTTGAAATGAAGTCCCAAACCAGAGACCACACCGTGTTTTACAGATGGCTGAAGACACTCACTGCTGTACTTCTCTCCTGACCTCCTGTACCTCTTATTATAAAGTATTCTGATTCTGATACTCCATACATACTGACAATGATTTGAACCGTAAGTCTGGATTCATCACTTTATAAGACCTGTTACCACTCTCAGTCCAGTTATGTGCATACCTCAGCCTTTTTTCTCTTCCACTGAGACCATTTCTGATGAGGTTTCAGTGAACAGTCGACGGATCAACTGAAGGGCCAGATGCATCTCTCAAGTACTTTGTCAGGTCTTTGCTGGATTTTTTATTCCATTGTTCAAGGACATGACTTTAGATAATGTTCATATGCTGTAGAGTTTTTCATGCCTGCCACTTCTTCTTTTGTCCTCCACTTTTTCAGTTCACACTGCACACCATGCTGAGATTTGTGAAGTTTTCAGCTAATAGCTCTTTGGGAATCACCTTGCTGGTGAAAAATTCCATTTTATGCCTGTCAAACTGTGCTATCTTTGGAATGTTTTCGCAGATTCAGTTAAAGAAACTGATCAAATTACGTGTTTTTGTGACAGAATGCGTGTAGCAAAGTGCCTCAAGATACCATTTAAATCTGGTTCTTTGATAAGTTGTCCTTTACATGCAGACACAAAAATGGTTCCTCCCTTGTGATTGGTGCCTTTTTATGCTTGAATAATGTATAGATCAGTGTAAAGTGGCTTAACAAATAAAAAAATCCTCTGAAAATAGTCAGGTTTGGACTGAAAATGAGTGAAAAAAAACAGCCAATGTCCAAAGAATAAGTTTGAACAATCTTCAGAAAGCATGTAGAACTATTGCTCAAGGCTTAAAATAAAAAATAAAATAAAGTCTGGCTCCTTGGAAGCAAAATATTTCTTAAAAAAAAGGAGGAGTAGCTCAAGACTTTTGCACAGTATTGTATTTTTTAAATAGTCAATGTTCTTTAAAGCTTTTACATTTTTGAAACATTATGTAGAGTTAAGGCATTTAACACAGTACCTAACCGAAGTTAAGAAATGTATTGTTATCAGTCTAAGCCTTATTTTGATAATATTGTTACATAGCTACCAGTATTAGTAGTGCTGTGGAGTAGGTGCAGCTTCAACTAGAATTGTTTAAAGTGTAAAAAAGTGTGACAGTTTATATACTGGCAGCTTTTTTTCTATGTATAGCTTTGAATTAAAACAGGACATAATCTGACCAAAACTGCAGCCGCCATCTTGTTTTAAAAAATGGCTGCCATGAGAAATACACTTATCAAAAAGCTTAAAGGAACACTTTGAAAACACATAAGATCTCAGCGGAGAAAAATAATGATACATATCTATTCTGACATAGACTTGGTAATGCGTTAGGAATGAAAGAATGCCACATCATTTGATGGAAATGAAGATTATCAGCCTACAAAGGGCTGAATTCAAAGACACCCCAAAAATCAAAGTGAAAAAAATGATCCAGCAGGCAAGTCCATTTTGTACAAACTTAACTGCAGCAACTCAAAATTGTACTCAGTAGTTTGTATGGCCTCCACATGCTTGTATGCATGTCTGACAAAGTTGGGGTATACTCCTAATAAGACAATGGATGGGGAATCTCCCCCCAGATTTGGACCAGGGCATCACTGAGCTCCTGGATGATCTGAGGTCAACCTGGTGTTGTCGGATGGACCAAAACATAATGTCCCAGAGGCGTTCTATTCGAGCTCAGGTGAGCATGGGGGTCAGTCATTGGTATCAATCCCTTCATCCTCCAGAAACTGCCCGCATACTCTCACCACATTGTCGTGAACCAGGAAGAACCCAGGACCCACTGCACCAGCGTGGTTAAGGACCTTTTACGGCCCTGTCCAGCTCTCCTAGAGCAACTGCCTGTCTCCTGGAATCGCCTCCATGCTCTTGAGACTGCACTGGGAGACACAGTAAACATTCTGGAAATGGTACGTATTGATGTGCCATCCTGGAGGAGTTGGATTACCTGTGCAACTTCTGTTACATTGAGGTATCGTCCCATGCTACCAGTAGTGATACTGATCCTATCGAAATGCAAAATTAGTAAAAAACAGAGGGGAAAAAAATCTCAGTATCTTCCACCTAAGTCGTCTCATTGTTGCCCCTCCAGTGCACCTGTTGCTAATTTCATTACCACCAAAGCGGCTGAAACTAATTAACAATCCCCTCTGTTACTTAAATGACCAGATCATTAACTCACCTAATGCTATACTCTGAGAAAAAAAGTGCTTCTTGCATTTTTTGAGCAGCACACACACACACACACACACACACACACACACACAGCACTATATGCACTTGAGTAAATGATCATCAGCCAGCATGACCACCTCTATAAAAGCGGAAGTTTTGGCAGCTTGCTGGTCTAGAGTATTTCTGAATGTGTCAACACAATGCCACAGTCTTCTCAGAAGTGGACATTGCAATAGTCAAACCGTTGAATGGTCAGAGAAATTGCAAAAATACAAAAACAAGAGCTACATCTCAGACTCTACAGGCCTCAGCTAGCATGTTATATGTTAAAGTTCATGGCAGTGCAATTAGATAAAGCCTGTATGACGAGTTGTTTAGACAGATTGCGAGGAGAAAGCCTCTTCTCTCTAAAAAGAACATGGCAGTGTGGCTTAGGTTTGCAAAGTTGCATCTAAACAAACCACAAGACTTCTAGAACAATGTCCTTTTGAAAGATGAGACCAAAGTAGAGATGTACGGCCATATTGCACGGCACCAACTTTGATGATAAACAAACACAGCATATTCGCATCAATACCTCATACTAACTATGAAGCACGGTGGTGGATGGCTGATGATTTCTGCTTGTTTTGCAGCCACAGGACCCGGGCAATTTGCAGTGATTGAATCTGCCTTGAACTCCTCCGTGTACCAAAGTGTTCTAAAGTCAAATGTGAGGACATCTGTCTGACAACTAAAGCTTGACAGAAACTGGGTCGTTCAAAAGGACAATGATCCAAAGCACACCAGTAAACCTGCAAAATGATGGCTGAAAAAGAACAGAATCATGGTGTTGCAATGGCCCAGTCAAAGCTCAGACCTCAACATGGTCTAAATGCTTTGGCAGGATTTTAAGAGAGCTGTGCATAAACGAATTTCCCCAAACCTCAACGAACCAAAGCAACATCATAAAGAAAAGTGGGCCAGAATTCTCCACAATGATGGGAGAGACCGATTAGTGATACAGAAAACAAATACTTCATGTTTCGAAAAATGCTCTTCTTTAGCATTTGCTTGAAGCGCAACATCTGGTTAATGTTAAGAGATTCAGTGCAACTGATAACAGTTCTCTGTCCCCCCTGGCCAAATTACACTGTATATATAGATACGGTCATGCAGCAGTCTTCATAGACTATGATGATCAACCGACAACACTGTGATCTTTAGCGAGAGTAAGGAGCAGGTGGGAGACAGCCTGGAGCAGTGGAGGTATGCACTGGAGACAAGAGCAAGGCAGAATACATGTGTGTGAATGAGAGGGAAGCAGGTGGAACAGTAAACATGCAAGGCGTAGAAGCTGTGAAGGTGGATGAGTTCAAAAACCTTGTATGGGTCTTAAGAAGTGACTTGTGAAGCAAGCTGTCCACGGAGGCTTGCCTGCTGGGGATCTGAGAGCCTCTTTACAAGAGTTTACATTTGGATTCCAATAACAAAGTATGAGTCTATTATGACTGAATTACCCTCTGAACATGTAACTTAAAATAAAATAATACAACATTTTAAAAACTAATAAAACAATCCTGATATTCATATTCAAAAAGGCATTATTATCAAGTGGGGTGTTTTTCCCCAAACTCTCCCTAGCAACTGTCAGTACTCACATACAGTAGCCACATGCATTTCAAGACCTAGTAAAATAAATAAGATAAATGAATGATGACAATCATAAATCCTGTAGTTGGGGGATGAGCAATCAGATTGTACTCTCAATCCATTTAGAACATGCTCTGCTTAATGCTGTACCTGGTAATGGTTATTGCTATTTCTAATGAGGAAGTGAACTGACACATAGCTGTCAAATCTTGAGAGAATAGCTTTACCTGGCATATACTGAGCATTACTCTGGCTAAAGGATAAGGTTTACTTTAGTCATCCCAAAAGTTAGGAAATATCACAAAACAAAGTAGCTGAGACGAAGGAGATAATCAGAAAAAATGAAGAGTTCAGAAAGGAAAAATCTGAATATGATATAATAAGGAGTTTAATAGGTAAAAGCTACAGGATATGAGGCAGGGGCTATCTTGCCTGCCAGATGATAGATAAAGTGGAAAAATCTTGACCCTTGATTTGTTTCTGCCATTCTTCCACTGGTTTATATTTCAGATTGAACCACCTCAAACCTGCACTCTATAAATGGAACGCCGCTGGGAGTCTGTTCACGTTGGTCTCCCTCCCATGGAAAACTTTGCTAGTGTGATATTCCCGTGTTCCTTGCTGTAAGGCCCTATTGAGTTAAGGAAATTATTCCCTGTGCTTTGAAAGACTGAAAAAGTAGGAGGCATTAGCTTAAGTCTGTCAACTGTCAAAAGAAAAGTGTAGTTTGAGCAGTGCTTAATTCATGACCCCTGCCAGATGTAAGCAGGGGAGCCAGAGAGGACAGGGGAATGAACGTCAGAACACTGCAAGGACTAAATGATAACATTTCAAAGCTCTAATTTAGAGTCCCAGTAGTGTAGAGGTTTACACATTTGCCTTACAAGTGAAGGGTCCTTGGTTCAATTCTAGGTGGGGACACAAGGCCCTTTCACTATGGAGGGTTGCGTCAGGAAGGGCATCTGGTGTAAAATATTTGCCAAATTACTGATGCAGGTTAATCCACTGGGGCTTGGGGAAAACATAAGGGAGCAGCTGAAGGTACATTTTATTAGTAAATTCTAATTTCCTGGCTTTTGTGTTTCTAAAAACTTTTATATCTAAAAGAATATCGCAGCCTATACAAAACCTATCAAATAAAAGGATATGCAACTCAAATTTTGGCTATCTAATCTGACAAAGATGTTATTTATTTCACCAGTAGGTGGCAGGGTTTACCTTTTGATGGTGACATGAGAAAGACATAGTAGGGACAGCTGTCCCCTTCCTACACTCCTCTTCTGAGTATTTGCCAGTACAAATGCTGTTCAGTGCTGTCCAGATATTTCTGCATTTAGATAAGCTGTTGAAGAAATGCCCTCAAAAGCTGGAGCTGAAAATGAGAGGTTTCCTGCTGAATGTCATCGCAATCTGAAATGAAGTATGACACAGGAAGAACATTTGCTCTGCTGCCCCGAGTCAGGTTCCTCATTTATCTGCCATCTGCAGCATGACTTTCCACTCAGCTCTGGCAAAGAGAAATGTGACCATCTGACTCAAAACGACCCGAATAACTGTTGTTCTACTGTTCCCCTATCTGCTCTGGCCGGCAGTCCACTGGACTGAGGAAAAGCACTGGTTGTAGGTGAAAAATAGAATAAGTCATGTTACAAGTTACAAATTTGTCCCATCACTTTGGAGGAAAAAGTACGATTTTGGGGGAAAAAAAAAAGTTTTTTAAGCATGTCAGTTAGAATGACTAAGTTTTTTTTTTATCCCTTAACTACTTGGGAGAATATAAAAATTATGGGAGCATAGGGTTAAAATTAGGGGTGATGATGATGACTTAGATCTCCAAGGGGTCTGCTGATTTTAATAGGAAATTAAAATAAGTCTGTGCTGCTATATAATTAGGTCCATAAGTTTTGGGACTGTGATACATTTTTAATATCATTTTGCCCGCGTACACCAACACGGTGGGTTTTAAACCAAACAATCAACATGTGACTGAAGTGCAGACTTTCAGCTTTAATTACAAGGGGTTTGACAAAAGAATTCCATTGACTGTTTAGGAATTACGGCCATTTTACACACAGTCATTTTCAGAGGCACAAAAGTAATGTGACAAACAAAAATAATATTTTACATATAAGGATGATTTTTAATACTTGAATGAAAATTGTAGTCAATGACTGCCTGAAGTGTAGAACCCGTTAGCATCACCAAATGCTGTGTTTTGTCCCTTGAGATGCTCTGCCAGGTCTTTACTGCAGCCGCCTTCAGTTGCTGCTTGTTTGTGCGTTTGTCTACCTGCACGTTTGTCTTCAGTAATTGAAAAGCTGATCTGTTGGGTTGGGATCAGGTGGCTGACTTGGCCACTGAAAAGTATCATTTTTTTTTTTTGCCTTGAGAAACTCTTGGGTTGCTTGTGCAGTACGCTTTGGGTCGTTATTCATTTGCACTGCGAAATGCCATCCAATCAGTTTTGCAGCATTTGGCTGAATCTGAGCAGAGAGTATAGCTCTGCACACTTCAGAATTCATCCTGCTGCTTCTATCAAGACTCACGTCATCGGTAAACACCAGTGCCTGGTTGCCATACACGCTCATGCCTCCACTAAACTGTTAATGCAATGATTTTGTCAAGCGCATTGAAGTCAAGATGATAGTTTGCACTTCATGTCATTGTCCCAAAACTTATTAACCTCACTTTATTTAGTTAAAATAAAGAGAAGTAGTGCAGATATAATACACCTATATTGTCATTAGATAATTTGGTCATGCTCTCGGCTTCAAATTCCACGTTTCATGCAGCCGGATGAGAGAAAAGGGTGATTTTTTTTTTTCTGTGTTTGCCGAGTTAAACACAGAGGTTACTGGAGTCAGGGCCACTGCTCCATGAAACACCCTGTACCCTTTTTTAAGAGTGAAGACAAACAGACCAGAGCTATTTTTAGGTAGTTGGGTGCTGGGTTATTAAATGACCTCTGGTGTTGTTAAATATGGGTACAAAGAGTCAGGGCCAGGAAACAGCAGTATCATCACAGAAAGATTAGTGCATTTTGAGCACTATGCTGGCTGAAACTTGTAACTCAATTCACAGGCTCTCAGTGTTGATAAAGACACTGCCAATGAGAAGTTTTCTAGCCGTTGCACCATTAAGAGGCGATGTCAGTCAGTCCGCAATCTGTACAGCCTGAGTTTTCCTGACCGAGGTAACACGATCAATGGCTGAAGTGCGAGAGTTTAAAATAACTCCTCTTAGTGCTAACAGAGGCATATCTTTGGGGGTCTAGGGATCATGAGAGCGTAGCTCCGCCTCTTAACCAGCACAAACCAAAGAGATTATGAGAGAGAAATGGCATTCAGAGAGACTAATTTCTATGGGAAAATCCCACACCAGCAAACATGGTACCTTATTTTGGAGCAAAGTCAGCAATGCTTTCAAGTGGTTTTTACCAGATTTGACTGGGTGGTGACAAGACTTGCTTATAGAAGGACTTTGAACAAACTCTCTGCACCACCCGCACAGTCGTAGATTTCTGCTCAGCTTATGCTGGCTTGAATTAAGAGAATTAGTGAGCTGGGTCTTTCTCGACCCAGAGAAACATCCAGTTTTGAAACAGCAAAAGTGAAACCTCATTAATCTGATCTCTCTTGCAGATGATCCCTGCTTATTAGGAAGCTGGCATTGCTATGTTCCAGGAACAGTGCTACCACCTGATTCCAACAAACTCATTGCACAATTCCATAGAGAACTTGTGGGTATTTCTGGCTATCCTTTCAAAACCAGCGTAACCTGATTGGCTAAAGCAAGCATAGCACCCCTGAAAAAAATGTGTTCTTTTGTGCAAAGACCTCTCATTTCAGCTAAGTGCTTTGACCATCATCATCTTGCTGTTGGGAAACAGGGTGCCATGAGCGAGGGGTGAATCTAACTGAGAAACCGAGGGATACAGTCATACAGCAGTGAAGACCTCAGTGTACAAAATGATCAGATTCTATTCAGTAAGACTTGAAACTAGTGAATGAGACCATAAATAGTCCAGGAAAATCTTTAGTGAGGTCATAAAGCAAGAGAACTTAAGAGCTATTTTCCTATAGACTTCTATACAACTAGAGGAATCTCCCCCCCTGCTGGCCTTCAGAAGAAGACAAATTCTGAAGCGCTTCCATGTTGGATTCACTTTCCAGAATTGTGAGCTACACTGACCAGGCACAGACAGGTGACGTGAATAACACTGAATATCTCTTCCTCGTGGCATCTGTTAGTGGGTGGGATATATTAGGCAACAAGTAAACAGTCTGTCCTCAAAGTTAATGTGTTAGAAACAGGAAAAATAGGCAAATGTAAGGATTTGAGCAAGTTTGACGAGGTCCAAATTGTGATGGCTAGACAACTGGGTCAGAGCATCTCTCCAAAACTGCCGGCCTTGTGGGGTGTTCCTGGTCTGCAGTGGTCTACCAAAAGTAGTCCACGGAAGGAACAGTGGTGAACGGATGACAGGGTCATGGACGGTTAAGGCTCATTGATTTATGTGGGGTAGCAAAAGGGGGACCAACACGACATTGGTCAGGCGGTCACTATGTTAGCCTGATCGGTTCAAAGCGCTCCTTTATTTACAGTCTGTGTTTTTCAGTCTCGGTCAAAGAAAAATTAACCAGTGCAGGACTTTAAATTCTTGCCTTTAGTTCCCACCTGCTCAATAAATGCTCTCAGCTTTCAAATTTCATACGCCCAGTTTAAGACGCAACTTTCCTTTTAAACATTTTAACATTATTAACAACATTTCACTGTTAGGTTTATAGGTTTTTGGACAAAGATACAATTTTTGCAATTTTGCCTCTGTACACTACCACAATGGCTTTTAAATTAAACATTCAAGATCAAAGTCATCAAAGTACAGTCCTTTAGATGTTATTTAAATGGACAACATGACCGACAGTGTGATGGCCAGGTGAGGCCTGTTGCCTCTCCCTCGCACGAACACGTATGTCTTTTCTCACGAGTTGACTGCTGACAGAAGCAGCAGGATGAATTCTGAGGTGTACGGGGTTATACTCTCTGCTCAGATTCAGCCAAATGCTGCAAAACTGCGCTATATAGTGCAAATGGATAATGACCCAAAGCATACTGTAAAAGGAACCCTGGAGTTTTTCAAGGCACAGAAATTAGATGTTCTTCAATGGCCAAGTCGGTCACCTGATCCCAACCCGACAAAACACTCTTTTCATTTACTGAAGACAAAACTGAAAGCAGAGAGATGCACAAACAAGCAGCTGAAGGCAGCTGCAGCAAAGGCCCGGGAAAGCATCTCAAGAGAGGAAACAGCATTTGATGATCGCCATGGGTCCTACACTTCAGGCAGTCACTGACTGCGAAGGATTTTCATTCAAGTATGAAAAACCGTCCTGGTATTTAAGATCATGTTAGTTTGTCCTGTTACTTTTGAGCCTCTGTAAGTGGGGCTATATGTATAAAAATGGCTGTAACTCCTAAACCGTTAATGCAATTCTTTTGTCAAACCCCTTGAATTAAAGCTGGAAGTCTGGTCTTCAGTCACTTCTTGATTGTTTGGTTTAAAATCCATTGTTGCTTAGTATAAGGCAAAATTACAACAAAACATGTTACAGCCCAAAAACTACCTCTATGTCTAACTGTTCTGAGTTATCGTGATGGTTTTGTTTGTTTGTTTGTTTGTTTGTTCTGGACTCCGACTAGAGTCATGCAGTGCTTTCTATGATAAGTGCACATGTGGATTCCATCTTTAAAATTATTGTGATAGAACAAAGAAATTGTGACATGGTTAAACTTGGTTCATATAAACATATGAGCTGTGAACTGTCCTATTACAACACACTCTGAATGGGCTCGTTGTTCAGCAAAATATTAATTTCATATTGTCTGTAAGCTCCGAGCTGCTGGATGAGGGGTTCAGGACGCTCGAGCAGTCAAACTTTACATGGACACAGAACTATTTCTTTATGCCTCTTGTGGTCATACTTTTTTCTGTTCCAGCAAATATGCTTTTGAGGAACATCCCACAATGCCAGACACAGTCAAATGGGCTGTGAGTCTGTGTGTGTATTTCTCCATTGTGTGTCTACAGCCGGCCTTTTGTTCCGGTTCTCTGTGCTGTGCAGGAAAGTCTAGACAGCTGACACTTACCTAATCCACAGAACCGCCTGAGGCCATCTCCCGTTGGCTGACCTCTTTCCCCCTCATAAGACAAGTGACCTGCTAATTGAAACAGCAGTCAAATGAAAAAGAATTTATATCAGTAAGAAATCGAGGACAGTTCAGTAATTTCAGGACTTTTGAAACTTATAGCCATGTGAAAGTTTTCACAGGACTATGCAGTCTTGTGGAAAAAAAACAATACCAATTCAATTCAATTTTATTTATATAGCGCCAATTCACAACAAAAGTCACCTCGAAGCGCTTCACACTGTAGATAAAACAGTGCTAAAAGGAAAACCCCGACAATCTGATGATCACCTATGAGCAAGCACTTGGCAACGGTGGGAAGGAAAAACTCCCTTTTAACAGGAAGAAACCTCCGGCAGAACCAGGCTCAGGGAGGGGCAGCCATCTGCCTCAACAGGTTGGGGGTGAGGGAACAGAGAAGACAGGAGAGCAGAGAGAGGCACACGCTATGGGAGAGAGAAAACAACATTTAATGACATGCAGCAGTAAGAAATAAATGCATGGCGAGTGAAAAGAGGTGGATAGAGTAGAAATGCCCAGCATAAGAGGCCCCCCAGCAGTCTAAACCTATTGCAGTGTAACTAAGCCCTAACTATAAACTTTATCAAAAAGAAAAGTTTTAAGTCTAATCTTAAAAGTAGAGAGGGTGTCTGC
>VUQH01036671.1:0-29565 GCA_015106775.1 Etroplus canarensis | reverse complement strand
TCTTTTCTAAACCCTCTCTCTCTCTCTCTCTCTCTCTCTCACACACACACACACACACACACACACACACACACTCCTGCTGATAAGCCTTGCCCAGTCACGACTTTTATTGCGTATGCAGTTTAATTTTGTTTTTCAAGAAGATAGGCCATTTAAAACTGTGCTTAAAATACTGCCGTTAAGAGTAGTAAAATTAGTCCTTTTTAAAATTTTAAAGGGACACTTCACCCCAAAATCACATATACATATTTTAATGTGGTCTGTAGTGCTATTTATCTAACCAGTAACGGCTGACTCAACTGAGAAGGATGCAGTCTGTGCTCAAAATCATTCACTGATTCAAAGCTCTCTGCTCTCTACAGAGGAATTTTCGTGTGACAGTCTATGTCAGGGGTCTTGAACTTGTGGCTCTTTTGCCCATCTCTAGTGGCTCCCTGTAGCTTTGACAAAAACTGTTACCAGTATGCTTGATCTGCAGCTGGGCTTGAGTCAACATTAAATAGAAACTAGCCTTTAAAAAAAAAAAAAAAAACATTAGGCTGCTATACGTTTCAGTTATTATCAGTGTAGGCTACTTTTAATTTAATTACCAGAGTAGCCTCTATATCTTCACAACAACTGTTTCGAAGTAGACCTGACTGAACATGCTAATTAATATTTTCCTGCACCTCACATTTGTTTAGTTCTGTTTGCAATTTAAAAAGGTAAACACTTTTATTAAAAAACATTAGTTCCATAATTTCATACATGTATCAAAAACATACCATTATTGTATGAAATTGCCCTGCAATGTAGTTTTGAAAGATGTTAATATTCACCCTTTTAGTACCCTATTAGGCTGTGTCAAGTTCATTACAAAGCTGAAGTATGTTTTGCGGCTCCATGAAGATTATTTGCTAAAAAAAATTGCTAGAAAATGGCTCTTTGGATAGTGAAGGTTGCTAACCTCTGGACTATATTGGAACCTCACTTGCAAAATTTTGATTCCCTAAAGTAAAATATTTTTATTTTATCTTTATTTTTTATATATTTGAATTCTTTGACAGTGAAACATGCCCTTCAAACTCGGAATCACAGTAATATTACTATTAGTTCAGGAATTATTCAAGAAAAATATATTTTAAAAAAAAAAATCTGAAAATAGTGGAATTTATCAGCATCATATGCTGTTTTGCTATTTTCACTAAACTCTACTGAATGTCCATTGTCTCAGCAACAAGCTGATATTGGTTACAAGTCTCTGCCCCCAGTGTACTTTCCAATAGCTTCGTATGTATACGGACCTCAGCTTTGCATAATCTGAATCCTTGGATCTTGAATGATACCCGAATCTCGATCAGTTTGGGAAATTTTCTTAAGAATGCCAAATTAATATCTGTGTGTTTGTTGAAATATGATGCATAAGACCAAATTCTGCTCATCTCACGGTACTGAAGAATCCTTCAAAAATCCAGATCCAGAGCCGGATGGACTTCAAGAAAACAACCACTTAAGCTGCTTATGCATAAGTTTAACATCTGTATTCACTCATCTGCCTGCATTCCTGGGTGTTCAGGCTGAGACACTCTTCTTTACATCTCTTCTGCTTTCCCATGCTGTCAAATTCAATTCTGTCCTCCTCACTCTGACCCAATCATTTTCTTGCCCACCTTCTGTGAGCTGATCAGCCTCTGTTCCATCTTAGTGCTCTTCCATCATTCTGCCTTACATACTTCATCTGCTTCAGTGTCTAACAATTTATTACTCAAACTCTGTACCCCAATAAAATTATGTTCAAATTCTTCACCGATCTTTCCTTATTGAACTAAGTAAGGCCAAGTCCCACCACTTGCAAAATGTTCATACCAATCTGTTTGTAATTTTTTGCATATTCCTGCTGGCAAACAAACCAAACCAAAAACATAACCTCCTCGGCAGAAGGAAAAAGCGCTTTCTGACACAACTCGGGTAAGGAGCTGTATTTGCTTTTTCCGTTTTAGAAAATAAGGCTCATTTTGCTTCATTTCTGATCGTGCTGCTTCTGCAGTCAGCTCCTCCAACCAGTAAGACAAAGATTACCTGCTACTCAAAGCTGGTGGGTGTGACTAAAGAACAATTTGTGCCAAAAGGTCTGGAACAATAAACAGAGGATGTTTCAAAGCCACTTGACACTTCTGCTGAGGAGACAGTAACATTAACTAAGCGTAAGACTAAATTATTTACTGTTTTAGCTTTAGTTAATTCATGTATTTATTTTTCATAATGACATTAAACTGTCATACTTTGTCAACTGTACTCCTGAAAGCAGAACGAGACATCTAAACCCCTATAAATGACTGCTTATGTTGAAATAATGAAATACCAATTATACCGTGATATACAGAGAAAAACTTTTTAACTTAAATAAAAATAAAACTAGACTTTTGATAAAAATTAAAAACTAACTACATGATATTGAAAGCTTACAAAACTAAGAAACTGTAATGTAAAATTTTACAGTAAATGTACGTAGTTTAAGTTTTTGTCAGTTTTGCCAAATTTTGGAAGACAAACTGTCAGATGAGGCTTTGATGCATCTGTTTATTGACACTCAGGACATCTATCTACATAATTGGAAGTGTAATTTTTAATCTGTACGTTTTAAATCTTCATCTGACAGACAACATCCATATTAAAATATTTCATAAAACTAACACTGAAGCTAATAAATAACTGAACTAAAACATTTTCAAAAAATGAAAATAAACTGAAACAAACAAACCCACTGCAGAAACTAAACTGAACTGAAAACAAAAGCTCAAATTTAAATAACAATGAATAAAAATAAAACGTACAAAACTATGATAACTCTGGCTATATTGCACAAAATTAAAATTAAAATCAATTAGGAAGTCAATTCGGTGTATAACCTCTGCCAAATTACCAATGCGGATTAATCCACTGTGGCGACCCCTTTGGGGAGAACACAAGGGAGCAGCCGAAGGTACGTTTTTAGTATTATGACTACTTGGTCAGTGGTAAACATGGCCACAAAAAGCAATCCATCCTTGATTATGACCAATAAGATCATGACCATCACCCTCTAACAGGATACAAGGGTTATGCCACATGTTTGGCAAGTTGATATTTCAAGCTATCCTGGCGTTGTTAGCAGTAGGTCTGCCATCTAAAAGAAAAACAGAAAGTCATGCTGATCATTTTGACAAATCAGGCTATTGTCTTATTATCACCTACCAGGATCTGACACTACGCATATGCCATGCCTCCAGTCCTTACCCAGTACTCTCAGGAGTAGTGAATCTTGGGAAAATGTAAAAGTGACCATTTTGGCTGGATGAGCTAATAACTATTATTTCATGTTTTTTCTAATGTATTTTTGGCCCTTTCAGAACCACAGCTAGCTGGTTCTATCTATCCATCTCTAACAACAGAGATCATGGCCAAACATTTGGCTTTCGCCTTCTTGCCGTGATGCCTGATATAACCTGACAGGACTGCATTAACTCTGAGAAAACACCGGATACTCCTCCCATCTGGACTGAACTAAAATCCTCAATAATGTCTGTCTTATTTTGTTTCTTTCAAAAGTTGCACTTTGAACTTTTAGATCATTTCTAATCTTAATGTGGTTTATTACCAATAGATGCCTACTGTTTTTAAATTTTTATATTGTTTTTGTTTTGTTTATTTGTTTGTAGGACCGTCTTTTTCTTTCTCAAGGGTGACCTAAATTTGGAGATCCAAATTTCTGATCTAATCTCCAATATTTTTTTCCTTCCAAATATCAAGGTTCTTTTTCTGTGTCTTGAATTTTTTAATATTCCATCTCTGTGCCCATGCATTTTGATGGGGCATTTTGAGAATGAAGTTAAAAATTAACCTACAACTTAAAGTGTAGATTTTTTTTTGCATAAAGTTGAAATAACTTAACTTTTTTCATGTGAGTTATGTCCTCGCCTTTCCTCCTTTATCCAGCCAGGGTACTCTGCTGATCCTAAGCTGTCCAATAGGATGTAAGCAACAGGAGGAAATCTGTGTACATATTTCATTGATTTGTTTTGGTTTGTTTATTTGAAAAAAGGCGGAAATTTCCACTACAAACATCTCCAAAATTGGACAATTCCCACCAACTCAGTCTAGACCGACACTGTATACACCACAGGACAAAATACATGCATCTGACTTTAGACTGATCATTTTAGTAGGTTTAATTGTTGTTGTAGGAGTAGCATTGCATATAAAAAAAGTAATGAGCTCAGGTTAATCATGTACTTCAGCTTACAGTTAATAGGTTGATGTTATCACAGAAATTCAGATCATAATGAAAAAATATAATTTCCTATCATGACACACCATTCTGCTGCCTGAATTAGTTTGACAGCGCAAATACTACTTAATAATTCCACTAATTACTAATGAGAATTTCACAACAAATTAGAGAATGCTACTTCAAGCAAATGCTTCATCAACTAATTAAACTAATTCTTAATTGGTTTTAACAACAAACTAGGGAATGTAATTCCAAGCAAGCTCTCCATTAACTAATCTGACCCATTCCTAATTCTCATCTCCCAGCAATTGAATGAATATTATCATAAGCATAGTGAGCTAATTAAATAAAGTCATTACTAAATATTAAAAAATGACATCACCATGCACGGTTTCCCCGTTGTGTAGTGGTTTACGCATTCGCCTTACAAGCAAAAGGTTCCTGGTTCAATTCCAGGTGAGGACACAAGCCCCTCTCACCATGGAGGGTTGCATCAGGAAGGGCATCTGGCGTAAAACTGGCCAAAACACCAATGCGGATTACTCTGCTGTGCCGACCGCTTGGGGCGAATACAAGGGCCATTTTACATCACCATGCACATGATGCTGAGTTGTGCCACAGTTTTCATGTAAATCTGGTTATTTCCACATGAGGTTTGCTCTTCCTCTACTTAAATATGGTTTCAAACAAATCCACCATGCCACATTCTTCCTTCATCTCTCCTCTGCGCATTGTCTGATACAGGAAGCTACCAAAAAAACCTATCTTTAAGAAGTCATAAAAACAAGACTTGCAGCAATAAAAGCACAGATAAACATGAACATTAAGAGGTGGGAAACACTGAAGACAATGACTCTGCCAATAATAGAAGAGCAGAGCGGTACAACAGATCTGATCCCGTGGGAGAGATTTGTTTCAGTTCTGTACAGTTATGCTCGGCTTTATAGTCTAATTAACAGTTAGAGGGCTTTCAGTATTGGCAATTGTGATTTTGGCGCAACATTAACAGAAACATGTGAAACTATGTGTTTATTTGATCTTCACCTGTGTGTGAACACTTTTTTTTAATAAAGATATTGCAGCTCTGAGAGAAATACCTCAGTGTAAGTACTTCAGATGCACTCATGAGTGACTTTTTACTGCACCTCATTGAGCCACTCAGTCCCTATTTTCTCACCATAAGAGGCCTGTCATCATAATTTGTTGTATGAACTCTTTTTCTTCTTTCTTTTAATAGACACTCACCAGACACTTCATTAGGTATACCTGTTCCAGCTGTTCGTTAGCAGAAATCTCTAATTAGTCAATCACGTGGTAGCAACTCCATGTATTTAGCCATATGGATGTGGCCAAGACGGTATGTTGAAATTCAGAATGGGGAGAAAGGTGATTTAAGTGACTGTGGATGTGGTATTATTGTTGGTGCCAGATGGGCCAAGTATTTCAGAAACTGCAGGTCTGTTGGGATTTTTCCACACAACAATCTCCAGGGTTTACAGAGAATGGTCCAAAAAGAGAGAAAATATCCAGTGAGGAGCGGTTCTTTGGGGAAAAAATGCTTTGTTGATGCCAGAGGTCAGAGGAGAATGGCCAAACTGCTTGGAGCTGATAGGAAGGCAACGGTAAGTAATGAACTACTTGTTACAACCAGAGTATGTTGAAGAACATCTCTGAACCGACAACATGTTGAACCAAACTGTGTGTCACTTCTGTCAGCCAAGAACAAGAAAGAGGCTAAAATTCACACAGGCTCACTAAAGTTGGAGAACAGAAGATTAGACAAGCCTTGGCTGATCTGATGAGTCCGAGTTTGACATTCGGATGATAGGGTCAGAATTTAGGATAAACAACATTTAAGCATGGATCCACCCTGCCTTGTATCAACAGTTCAGGCTGCTTGTGGTAGTGTAATGGTGTGGGGGATATTTTCTTGGCACGCTTTTGGCCCCTTAGTGCCAGCTGAGCATCATTCAAATGACACAATCTAGCTGAGTGTTGCTGGTAACCATATCTATCCCTTTATGACCCCCGTGTACCCATCTTCTGATGGTTGCTTCAGAGGGGATAACACATCGTCTCACAAAGCTCAAATCAACTCAAACTGGTTTCTTTAACATGACAACGAGTTTTCTGTACTCAAATAGCTTCCACAGACACTAAATCAAAATCCAATAGAGCACCTCTGAGATGTGGTGTAACTGGAGATTCACATTATGGATGTGCAGCCAACAAATCTGCAGCAAATGTGTGCTGCTATCATGTCGATATGGACCAAAATCTTAGAGGAATGTTTCCAGCACCCTGTTGAATCTGTGCCACAAAGAATCAGGGCAATTCTGAATGCAAGAAGGGGTCTAACCCAGTACTAGCATGGTTTATCTAATGAAGGGGCCAGTGAGTGCATTTTAACAATCAGTTTTATTTAAGCTCATTTTTATTGCTACAATTAAAAAAAAGGTTTAACTTTTGGTATTAATGCTGTTTGTGCACTTTACCGATTCTTGTAATTTTAGGTGGCATCATACCAGAGAAAGTCATGTATGCAATAGTAGTGGGAGTTTGAACATTTATCAAAGGCCAATAGTATGCTTACACTGATAAAGATAAATGTTCTGCTGAGGATTTTTATATCCCATCCAGATGGTTACTCTTAATTTTCTTATAAGACACTAAAGAAAGTGAACAGATGGCTTAGCTCTTTATATGGAGCATGTGCAAACCCTAAAATGTCTTTACTCCAACCCTCAGCTGAGCCTTAGTTTACCTACTAATAAAGTTCCAAGCTCTGGCCTTTCTCTTTGTAGCAGTTGTGTACTGCAATAGTGTTATTGGGTGATGTGTTAAACAATCAATTCAAAGACTCCATCAGCTTAATTATAATTCTTCAGAATCTTGCAATTACAGTATTTTATTCACTCTTTCACTTCTTTAATGAATGACAGCACTCTTGCTCTAGATAGCTTCATTTTCCAAGGTTGTGAGATCTTTAAAGCAAAGTGGAAAGGGAACTGTCAGTAGTAAGTGCTGATAGAATCTGAATAATAAGTAAGAATACTGGAGGTCTTCGGCTGAGAAAAATTTATCTGATCTTTTTTGATCCTAATATGTCACACATGTTGTATGTTATCTATTCATAGTCAGCAATGCAGTGCACTGACACTTTAAATTCTACAAAAGCATGTTTCAAGGTCATTTGTAGATTCTAATTATTGCTTCCTTGTTAAGATGTTTATACAGGCACAAAGACACATCTGTATAATGTTACATCAAAGCCTACACCGAAAAGTCCTCACAAATGACTCTGGCTTAGAAATACTTCTGGAACACATCAAATCCCCATAGATCAGGCAACATCTTTCAAATTTGGATCCTTAAAGTTGCTCCAATCAAACCCTTTTGATCAACCGTACATTTTAATGACTCAGTGTATAGTGAAAAATGTCAATTGTTTCCATCAGACCCACAAAGAAGTATCGCTTCTGCATTTCCTCTCAGCTCTATGGACTGTTTTATTGTTTTTAGTTTATTTTAGGCTTTACAATTCACATCTTTGTTTTCTGGTTCACCTTCACTGCTTTCATATGCTTCAGTTCCAGCACTGAGTGAGTGGAGACCAAAACAGAGTTAAAAGAAGAGAAAATTATTGTGAACGATGACTCCAAATGAATGTCAAAGTTGTCACATGCTTTGATTGTATAAGATGAAGCGACACCATATGGTCAAAAGAATTGGGTCACTTACACATTACACCTACACTACCTTTAATAACGTCCAAATGTATATCTATAGGCATTAATATGGAGTTGGTCCCTCCTTTGCAGCTGTAACTGTTTTCACTCTTTTGGGAAAGCTTTTGTCTGTTTAAATTTTTTGCCCATTCCTCTAGAAGAGCATTTGTGAGGTCAGATACAGACATTAAATGAGAGGGCCTCACTTGCAATCTCTATTCTAGTTCTTCCCAAAGGTGTTTGATGGGGTTGAGGTCAGGGCTCTGCTCAGGCCAGTCAAGTTCTTCCACACCAGACTTAACCAGCCATGCCTTGCTTTGTGCACTGGAGCACAGTCATGGCAAAACAGAAAAGGGCTTTCCCCAAATTGATCCAGCAAAGTACAAGCATAGAAAAATGGCTTAGTAAGCTAAAGCATTAAGATTTCCTTTCGGTGGAACTAAGGGGCCGAGGCCAGCCCCAGATAAACAACGCCACAGCATTATTCGCCTTCGCTAAACTTCACAGTTGGCACAATGCAGCTGGGCAGGTACCACACTTCTTATTTTTATGCACAGGAGCTTTGGAACTCTGCAGTTTTTGAGTCAGCAGAAAGTTTTTACACACTATGTGCTCCAGCACTCGGCAACCCTGCTCTGTAACTTTATGGGGTCTGCCACTTTGTGTTGCTGTGGTTCCTAAATGCTTTCACTTCACAATAATACCACTTGTACCATGCTTAAATTCAGTGAGCTCTTTAGAACGACCCATTCTTTCACAAATGTCTGTAAAGGTAGATCGCATGGCTAGGTGCTTGATTTTCTACACCTGTGGCAATGGGACTGAATGAAACCCATGAATGCAGTTATTAAGAGTTGTGGCCCAGTAGTTTTACCCATATAATGTACATTGCTGTTGTGTTAAATGGCCAAAAAAAATTAACTTGATTAGCTGAGCTTCTCATATTAGAACTAAAACAAAACTGAAAATTAATCTTCAACATTTTTACTATTAATTAATAATGTATGCATGTATATTTAAGGAAAACTGATGAATAATCTTTTGTACCACAGTCCCTAATGTAAGGAACACCTATTTTTCCTCAATTTATATTTTTGTGTATTGGAGAATCTTTGGATTTAAAACTGAGTGGATAAAAGATGCAGGTAGAAGATTTTTTTTGGACTTTGGGAATGTTTTATGTTTATTTTTTTACTGTTTTCCAGCAGATTGTTGCAACCTTACCGCCAGTTATTCCTGGTTTATTACTAGTGTTTCTGATAAACAAAAATTTATAAATGCATTCCAAAAAGCACAGTGTCCTTCTATAACCTTGAGATGCTTCCATTTTCTTCATCTCTGTTTTTCTTATCAGGGAAGATTGTTTGTGAATATTAGAGCCTTGACTTGTATAGGTGTATTCTCCTTTGTGTATATAGCCTCAATTAAAAGACATAGCGATGCTGCTAACAGCAAAATGAATATGTTGGGTTTTATTGTTTGTTTGTTTTTTCAGCACCATGGACAGTGACTGTTTCCTCCCAGATGGAGTCCAGGTGATCTGGCTACTTTTCCCAGCTTCTTCACACCTGCTGACAGAGCTGGCGTTTTATAGCCCTGTGGGATAATTGTACTGCCAGGATGGGATAAAATGGATTTTTTTCCAGATAGAAGACTTCCTTCAGTGTTATCTGCTGTCAGATTTGAAGCATTTGTTTGTGAATTCTTGGCAGTTTGGGATGAGACACAGCTTCCTTTCGCAGCCTCTGAGTTGCTGATGATGTGGGTGTGAAGTATCATCAAGTGGAGCTGGTTTGGCAAGCCGGGGCCGATCGCACAGCGAGGATGGAAATTTCAGTGTGTGATGAATGATTTTGCGCTTATTGAGCTTGCACGTGTGACTGAGCTGACTGAGAGCTTGGAAGGATTGACGGGCAGATTGAATACCGGACTGTGAGAATGAACATCGAATGCATTGACTCTGTCACCTCTTTTCCCCACAGATTCCATCTTCATTCTCGTGTGTTTTCAGGAGCTAGACCTGAATATTCAACTTTTCGGATATGTGTTGGTTGGGTAGGTGTTTGATTTTTTTACTGTGGGATTTGGAATATAGTCACCCCACTTTCAGTTCAAAGATATTTAGAGACTTCATACCTCTTTGTTGTCATTTTTTTTAAAGTGACAAATCGAGTGACTTTTTGAACGGTCACCACTACTGCTGCACAAGCACGAGGATTTACTCAAAGTATCCTTAGGCAAGACACTGGACCCACAAATTTTCTCTGATCCATTCCTCAGTGTGTCTGTGTGTGTATGTATATGTGTGATAGATAAAGCGTTTTAAGTTCATAGAATAAAGTGCTATTGTGAATGTGTGTGGGACTGAAGGAATGCTGTAGTGTAAATGAGCTATATAAATTCCAGTCCATTTATCATTCACCGCTAAGTGAGAGAGAAAAAATACTTGTAAATAAAGCTGAACTTAAAGCATGAGCTGTATATAAAAGATGGACTGAACGGTGCATCCTTAGTTGCATCCCACTGACATGGATAACCTGCTAATTTAAGGTAATGAATAAATAGAATATCTAGCAGACTGCTTGAAGTACCCCCTTACCAATTGAACCAGCTATGCTATATTGGCAAAAGTATTTGGCCACACCATTTAATCTCTGAATTCAGGGGTTTCATTTAGTCCCATTGCCACAGTTCTATAAAATAAAGCACCTAGCCATGCAGTCTGCCTTTACAACTCTTTGTGAAAGAATGGGTCATTCATGAACTCGAGCATGGCACTGTGATAGGATGCTACTGTTGTAATAAGTCAGTTTGTGAAATTTCTTCCCCCCTAGATATAACATGATCAGCTGTAAATGGTATTATTACAAAGTGGAACCGTTTAGGAACCACACTAACGCAGCTATGAAATGGCAGCCCACATAACATTACCGAGTACTGAGTCACATATTGAGTAAAATTTATCAACATTCTGCTGACTCTTTAAGTGCAGAGTTCCAATCTTCCACTGGCATTTAACATCAGCACAAAAACTGTGTGCCGGGAGCTTTATGGCATGGGTTCCCATGGCTGAGCAGCTGCAGTCAAGCTTTACATCACCAAGCATATTCCCAGGTATCAGATAGCGCGGTGTAAAGCACACCATCGTTGGACTCTGAAGCAGTGGTGAATCATGCTTCTCTATCTGGCAGCCTCAAACAAATCTGGCTTTGATGAATGCCAAGAAAATGTGACCTGCTTCACTGCATTGTACCTACTGTAAAATTTGGTGGAGGAGGGCTAATGCTGTGGGGTTGTTTTTCATCTGGGCCTCTTAGTTCCAGTGAAGGAAAATCTTAATGCTTCAGCTTACAAAGACATTTTGGACAATTCTATGCTTCGAACTTTTTGGGAACAGTTTGGGAAGGCCCTTTTCTGTTCCATCATGACTATACCCCAGTGCACAAAGCAAGCTCCATAAAAGCATGGCTGGATGAGTTTGGCATGAAAGAACTTGACTGACCTGCAGAGAGCCCTGATCTCAATGATTTCAAACACCTTTAGGATGAACTAGAACGAAGCTTGCAAGCCAGGCCCTCTCATCCAGCATCAGTGTCTGACCTCTTAAATACTCTTTTGGATGAATGTGCAAAATTCCGTTACTCCAAAATCTTTTAGAAAGCCTGCCCAGGGGAGTGGAAGCTGTTATAGCTGCAAAGGGGGGACCAACTCTATATTAATTCCTATGGATTTAGAACAGGATGTCATAACAACTCCTGTAGGTGAATCGTGCCCCAATACTTTTGTCCATATAGTGTGTAATGAACAGGGAAATTAGGTATTAAAACCTGGCTGTAAGCAAGTTTAATTCTGCTGTAAGGCTGGTGCATTTTAACATGCAGGTCTATGGGGACTGACTCGCTTTTGGAGCCAGCCCCAAGTGGCCACTCAAGTAACTGCACTCCTGTGTGGGCCTCATTATACAGCCCTGAGATTTTTTTTTCCTTGAACCGCAACACACTGTTGTGTCTAAGTCAGAATCCTTAAAAATGAAAGCCTTTACTTACGGCAAAAGAAACATCTCTATGTAGCCATGTTTAGCACCTAACATCCCCCAGGCTTGAAGCTTCAAATATTCTTGATTACAACCACAGCTACAGAGTTATAACACAAAATAAAAGTATTTGGGACAGCTATGGTGTATTCCCCCCAACTGGTCTGAAAACAGCATTCTGATTGTAGCTTTGAGCATTATAATCCTTTTTTTCCCTACATTTTAATAAATCATACAAACAATAATAAATAGAATAATAATCAGTATATCTCCCTGCAGATGTGAACTTTTAGGCTCCAAAACACGCAGCTGGAATCTTATCATTCCACGCTGAGGATATGTGTAATCAATTCTCTAATTAACTACTTAAATGGTTCAACCAATCACCATCAGCGTCAATTAACATTCAAAGCAATCTCCCCCAGATTCCACTGCCATGATTAGCCAGCTACATGATGGGCAATTACAGTGAGGAGTACGCAACGTTCAATGCAAGCCATATTACAATCATACAAAAGCCTTCAGATCTCCGAGCGAGAGAGTGAAACAAGAGGCGAGATGGGAGGAGGAGGAGGGAGAAAGAGCAACAAAGAGGAGAAGAGATGAAAGGGTATTTCTTTGGGAGGAGGAGGAGGAGACCTACAGTGTTCGTTCAGATTTAACAAAGGCGTGGGGAGCTTCAAGATTGTTTTCTCTTTCTCGTCTTTTTTTCCCCTTCCTTAAAGGGAGAATCTACTGTCAAACACCAGCCACACATCAATGGCGAGTGACAGACTTTTAACTCCAATCTGAGTGATTTTCGTGGTTTCTATTGAAGGTGTGTGTTGTCTTTTATGCCTTTAAAATCCATTGTAAAATTTCAGGAGAAAGATCCATTTGAAAATAACTCTCTCCATTCTGGTTTTCATCTTGCAGTGGTGGTGCTATCCTTGTTATAATCTTGGACAGTTGAGTCCATTTGAACATTTATTAGCACTGAGTTGCCAGCAACATCAAAAGTGGCCTTTAGAGCTGTTGGTAAAAGACACTGGTTAAGAGAAGAAGTTGGACAGGAAAAGTGGAAAATTGGGCTGAATTGGGCTCAATTCCCAACCAATAGACATTTCATTTGTTTGGCCTGGAACATGGATGAAAAGCTTAATATATTTTATTACTTGTATCTGGTTCATTTAAAGAGGGTTCAGGGTTTAGTAGGTTTAGAATGAGAAAAGCAAGTATAAAGGCAAATAGCCAATGAAACGGTGGTGCTGTCGTCCCCTTCGCTTTACTACATGCTATTCATTTCACAATCTCCTTAAAGAAATGTATTTTTGAGACCATGTAGCCTCAACACAAAAAAAGTGAAAGCGTAGGACAGTCTTTACATAACCCTCTGAGGTCTAAGTCTTTAAGTGCTCAACCTTAACCCTAACTATAACTCTAGGCAATAGGAATATGTAATTGTTATTTTTATTAAACTGTTCTCCCAAGTCTTGGTGACCAGCAAATACAGAAAATAATCATTCTGACAGACAATTTTTTTCCAAAAAAGTAAGTTTTGGCCTTTTCCAAAATACAGTTAGGATTAGGAAACTGTCTCGATGACTCTCCCCAATGCAGTCCGACAACCAAATCAATTTGGAATGGAGAGCCAAAGGCATGAGAGTACATAAGTGGACCCATGTCACTGCTAGGGTTCCCTGTATTGTGCGTTGTTCCACTGCAAAAATGAAGAAAGGGAAGGAGAGAGGAAAGAAGAAAAGAAGAAAGAATCTCAGGGTGGAGTAGTTGGAAGGCTGAAATTACTAGACTGGCTTACAGTCCAGAAGTCTGGGTAACAAGCCAGTCCAGAGCCCATTCTAGGTAGGCTAGTGTCAATAAACCATTGGCTTGTTGATGTACAGACTGTGAGGCATTGTTCAGAGGTTCCCTGGCTTGCTTGCTTGTTTTCCCCAGTTTAAATAAAAAATAATCCCAAATAGGTCTATGTGCGCGTGTGTTCTATGACGTAGACACACACCTCAATATATTGACAGTCACCAGCTGATTTAATGACCACTGCCAGATTGGGACATTTTGACATATCGCCCAGTCCTACTGACTGCTGTGAGAAACAGGAAATTAACAACAGACTCCCCAGCCACTGTAAGTCCCATGCTTTGCTTTGTTAACAGTAATGGCTGTTTATGACCAACCTTATCTGACAAATCCTGGTATTTCAACACTACGCAGTCCTGCTCATGCATTAAAAACACTGCTTACACTCTGTGGACCTCAGTGCTGCAATTTTCCTTCCTCCACAAACAAAAACGATCAGGATCTAATTTAACACATCAATATCATTTTCTATAGAAGAATGCATTTTTCTTCCACCCTCTTGTGACTCCCCCAAGGCCATGTGGCTGGGTCCCGACCCCTAGGATGGCACCCGCCGGCTATAATACACCCACAGGCCGCAATGGCTACATAAACCAACGCTGCTTAATGTTTCCAGTGTATGCCTATTTAATTCTACATAAAGCAAAGCTTTCTAGTCTTCATTCACTGACCGACACACCTTCACCTTGTCAGATTTCATCATACACCTCATCTGTCTAACATCAGCTCCTTTCATTGTTCTGCTTCTTTAATTTCGTGCACTTTCTTTATATCCTGCTCTGGCATTAAAGCCTGTTTCGGTGTGAGCCCAATTTCACATCAGGACCACCTGACAGCTCTGGCGTGATGGAGCGGTGGCAGGGGGAGGGTTACATGTGCAGACACCCCGAGCTTGTTGTTGAGCCCTGAGCAGCTCCACTCCAGCAGCGGGGGGTTAAGTACCTTGCTCCAGGGCCCTTCCACGGTGGCTGCTGAGGGACAGCAGTGTGTGTCACTTTCCACGCTCAGACTCTCCCCGCTGGAATACGCATTCAAAACAGCAACATGGTTGCCAAGTTATTGTGCTCCCACTGTAATACACTGTTAAACTGGAAAGGCTGACTGTTCTCCAGACTGTACACAGCACGCAGTGAAACAACTGTTCATATTTTAATATTAATTGACTATTTTTTTTCCCAGAAAGGCTTACTGAGTAACACTACACATCTTTATGTCTTACATGAAGACATGTATGAGGCATGTAGACACTAATGCGAAGCATGCCCACAGTCTACATTGTTTCTGATCATGCACACAACTCTGTATGGCATTGCTATGAATCAGCAAGGTTGATGATAAATGGCTGATTGAAAGGCAAAATTAAGTACTTTGAATAAAATTTGCCATATAAGAGCAGTTGGGACTGTGGCCTCAACAGGAAGCTGCCCACCAGTACAACCAGAACATGACAAAGTGTTCTGAAAATTTCAAATTGCCCCTCCATTACGCTCCACACACCCAGTTTCTGCACAAATGAGTGCTAGAATAAATTCCAAATCATGCTGAGAAACAGAATTATGTTGAACTTCTTGCAGATTCCATCCCCTCCATCATCTTTTAAACCCCCAGTCTTTTCCAGCTCCATAGTGTTAAAAGCTTTAAAAAAGCACTTCTCCCCATGTGGCTCTTTGTTCTTATGTCCTCTGCTGCATAGAAAATGACTTCACTGAGGAGTGCAGGAGGAGTACAGTCCAGAAGAATGACTTTCATTACAGATGATAGTCCCACTGATACTGATTAATAGTTTAGCCCATAAAAGGCAAATACAGATTTAAGAGTTTTATATGGCGGCAGCATGGTGGTGCAGTGATTGGCGCTGCCGCCTCGCTTAAAGACAGTGTTTCCCACAGAATGACATGGTATTTGTGGCAGTAGCGAGGCAAGTTGACCAAGTACCTGCAAAATGAGACACCTCTATGCTTCTTTAAAGTTAATATATAATAGCATATTAAACAGAACAACTTATCCCGTAGGAGGAATGAAACACCAGTGTCTTGGACTAAAGCTGTTTTCAGCAGTCCTTATTCTGGTCTGCAGTCTTGGAGAGCTCAGTGGGATCTGGTTTTTGTGGCCCTCCAGATCACAGTGGATCTCCACGGCAGAACAAGGACTATCATTGTCAACTGCAGACCAAGGGGTGGCGCTGAAGCCCACCCAATTGCAGGATGAGAAACTCAAGAAAACTGCCCATAGCTGCAGCAACCCAACCAGCTTGCCTATAGGGAAACACTAGACTGTAAAAACTGTAACTAACTGATTATCAGCGACTAAACTTTAAAAACAAAAAACTGCCAAAGTCTTGGACAGATGAGGTGACAGTATTAACCTCTTCACCAATGTGCGGCCCATGTTTTAAAGGTGTTTAATGTAACCACAATCTGAAGAATTCACTATAAATTTCACCACTAGGTGACACTGTTTGAAGCTACTGATATGCAGTCTTATCCTACTGTTACTATCACGCATAAACCTGCTTGAAAAACTTTTTTTTTCAAAGATAACTGAATAAAGGTAAATTTAATCACTGAAATAATTTTACCCATACAGCTATATGTCTTCTTATGTCCACAAATGAATTACTGTGGGCTTAATCATCCATTTTTGTATGTTCACTGTGACCTGCTGC
This sequence comes from Etroplus canarensis, assembly GCA_015106775.1. NCBI lineage: Eukaryota > Metazoa > Chordata > Actinopteri > Cichliformes > Cichlidae > Etroplus > Etroplus canarensis. The sequence continues at coordinate 13,033 of VUQH01036671.1, read as the reverse complement.
TCTCTGGCTGGTATAAGCTTTCTCTTCATGTCGGAAGTGGGAACTCTGGTCCATCCTCTGTCGTCTCTTTCTCTCTTGCCCTTTGTGCAAGAGAGCAGCTTTCTGCACCTACTGTGTGCACTTACTTCGTTTGTGCTGCACAATAAGCGTCATAGCGACTGATGCGCTAATCGAGAATTGCATTTTCCCCACCATGGAAAGCAACGTCACTTCTGTCTTTGCTTATAAGAGTACATTTCTATGTGCTTCAGGCACTATTTGCTGTTCGATTTGGTGTACGCTGGAGTTTCCTCCTCTGCGCCTGATGGACTCAGGGCACGCTTGACACTACAATGGCTCACTACACCATCTTGTGGTACAAACTGGTATTGCACAAAAGGCCAGGCTGGACTGTGGAATAATACAAAGCCAATTTCAAAAACTGAATTACAAAGATGTTTTGGACCCAACATCATAGCAGCTGTCTTTCCACAATCTGTTGATAGCATTAATCAATTCTGGGAGGCTGTAAATGGTTTAAAATTTCCAAAGAGTGCCTTTAAATCTGCTTTAGTGGGAAACTGTGACATTTTCTGAGCATAAACTGAAATGAATGTGCTTTAGACAGTGCTTTTCTGGTCTCAGCCTAGCATGTAAGTCTTTTGGCAGAAACACACACAAGAACAGGGAGAACAAGCAAACTGCACACAGGATGGCCCCAGGAGTATTCAAACCCAGAACCTTATTGATATAAAGGCAACAGTGTTAATCACTCCACCACTGTACGGCCCATGTATTTTTTTTTTTTTTTTAATTTCCGCACTTTAAGGTCACAGATTCTGATTTATAGGCAATGGGTCGATATCAGCCAGTTTTAGACTTGCTGATTTTCAGCTGATGTTAATTTGCAATGAGAGCAGGGGGACCAGATCCCAACAAACTATATGCGGGACAAAAAGTGTCTTTGTGTGGGACAACGTAGGACACATTAGCAATGCTAGGAGGCAGTCATATCAAGCTCAAAAATAAAAACTGTGCAATTTATCAGAATAGTATTTAGCATGTAAAGACTGAATTTATTACATTTGAATACAAGTTTTCCAGCTCTCCTGGCAAGTAAATACAGCATGGAGAAATGAAGCATAAGTTTATTCTTATGGTTCCTTGTATCAGTATTTTCTCTTTATTTCAGTTATGTCAGCTGCTGTTCTGACTGATAACCATCTTTGGGGTTCTGTATGGATGGATCCATTTTTGACACATATACTGTGTCACTTCACACCATATTTTCCCAATTCTACTGTAGCACCTTCCATCATACTGACCAAAACCCTCCCTAAAAAAAAAAAAAAGACATTTGGGGGGCTTTTAACTTTACCCAACTGGCACAGCAATAGCCAGGCCAACCCTCACTCTGCTACAATAAAACGTCTACACATGCATCAGCTCACAGCCAGTCTTTAGAGAAGCGCATGTCCTGCAAAGACACTCAAAAGTGGGGGGACACCGTCTCAGCATGTGGGACAGCAGAGGGATAAAAAATGCAATGCAGTCTCACATAGAGGGACATCTGGTCACCCTGAACGAGAGTGAATTTCAAGTGAAATCTGCTGATTTAAAAACGACAATGAACTGTTCGTCATCGGCTCTGAATGGACAGCAACAAACAAACAAACAAACAAACAAACCAACCAACCAAACAAAAATGTGCTTTAAGGCAAAATCTTAACATTGTCACCGTTGCTGGATTTTAATCTAGTCTAAGCATTAATAAGCACTTGGCAGCGGTTCAGTCCAGCATCCCTCCATCACTGCGCTGCACCGGGTAACCCGGGCTTAAACCGGACCGGGATATCCAGGCTTAATAAAGCCTGAACTACCCAAACTTACGCGCACTTCCCTCACACTGCCCCGGTGCACCGCTCCCTCACGCTGCCCCGGTGTCCGGTCTCACGGTCGCGTCTAACATTTCTCCAAATCACGAGACGGTAAAACTGCGCGGGCGCGTGTGTGTGTGTGTGTGTGCGCGCGCGCGCGCGTGCCTCCCGGTTCCTCTCCAGCAACAACGGTGACAAAAGAAAGACGGTTCACACGGTTTCTCCCGGACTCACTTTGGCTGCAATCTCCAGAAAAAATAAATTAATCTTTAAAAAAAATAAAATAAAAATCTTTTATTCGCATCTCAAGAAGCACATCCTCACACACACACACACACACACGCAGGCAGAGAAAGCAGCGCAGGACTTGCCATGGTTGTTCCAGCTCCCAGTCTCTGAAAAAGTCGAATTCAAACAGATCCATTGCCGCTTCGGCTGGTGGTGGTGTTGATGGTTAAAATCCAAAGCTGGTGGTGCTACGTGGTTCTACACAGGCTGCTGACACTGAGTGTGTGTGTGTGTGTGTGAGAGGGAGAGAGAGAGAGAAAGAGAGAGAGGGAGAGTAGACACAAGCTGCTGCCGCTGCCAGGAAGCTGCTACGTGGTCGAGGCAAGCTGACAGCCAGGCAGAGGTGGAGGGAGGGAGAGCACACACACACACACACACAGACACACAAACACACAGGCAAAGATGCTGCTAGTAATTGTTGCACATGGATGAACACACACACACACACACACGTTCAAGGTCGCTGTCAAAGGACTTATGGCTCTTGCCACTACACGCAGACTCTCAGTGTGAGGAGCCAAATAGGAAGTGAAAGGACTATCTGGCAGTGGACTGTAACACCACTGATCAGAAGTGACATAGCTACACTCTCAGGTCAGCCAAGCAGCCATTATTACCACCATCCCTATCACAAATTCAGGGTTATTGTCTTTCTTCTGATAAGTGCACAACACATGGTGTGACTCTCAACATCTAAACAATGATCTGTGTAGCACTGACCTGTGTGATTTGATGCGTCATTTTTTCATTTCTAGAAAAAGAGACTAGAACAGAATAAGGCTCTACTGAATGCTTAGTTGGTTTTACCAATGCTTCAACCACAGTTTTTTTTACCCTGAGTTATATTTTTGACACACATGTTCTTTTCTGCTACTTTCTCTGCATAGTGTCTAATAATAATTAGGTGCAATATTGCTCTGCAACTAAATAAATACTATTACTAGTTTTAAAAAACCCGGATTACTTTCTGAATAAATAGCTTGATGTAAAATGTAAAAATACTGAAAACCATCCATCATAGTTTTCTATTTTTTTTTCAAGTCTGCCCTAACATGCAGTGGAGGAGAAGGTACTTTCAGTTTCTTCCTTCTTTTCCCCAAGGGTTCACCACAGTAGATTCAATTAAATACGATTTTATTTATATAGCGCCAATTCACAACAAAAGTCGTCTCAAGGCGCTTTATACTGTAAGGTAAAGACCCTACAGTGTTAGAGAGAAAACCCCAACAATCAGATGATCCCCTATAAGCAAGCACTCCTTGACTGTGGGAAGGAAAAACTCCCTTTTAACAGGAAGAGACCTCCAGCAGAAGGTCCAAAAAGTCCAAAAGCTAAAGAGCAGGGAGTGTCATGTAGGAGAAGCTGGGACTATAAAGTGTTTTGCTTCTTATTTTAAAAAAAAATTAAATAACAATAAAATTTATAGTTTTCTATCACTTAACTAAATGATAAAATGGCAAATACTTTCAGCTACTTAATAATGAAGAATAAAACTATCAAATGTGATGTTCCATCATCTTGACTTAACAAGTGCAGGTTTAACTTCACCACCAACCAGGCAGCCGTGACAGCCCATGCATCACAGCGTACTTATGGCAGGTCTTGTGTTAAGCGAATGTGTTTGAGTATATTATTACTGCTCAGCTCCAGCAGCGTGTGGGTGGAAGGCTGGACAAAGCGTGTAGGTGGCTGTTAACACATGCACCGTCACCCATCATGACTGGGTGGTGACCTATCATGCAGACCCATGGAAAAGTGCAACGGCAGGGAGCACGACCAGGCCCGTGCATGAAAGTCCCACTGTTGATCTTTTAATGATATCGTAAAGTTTAAATAAGCCAACACAATCTTATAAATAAATGGCACTACCGCTCTATTTTTAGCTGTTTAATCTGTTCAATATGTGATGTTTCTCGTGATCCACAAGCACCTTGTAGACACATGAGGGATACTTGTGTGTTGTATGCTGGTGCCTGAACATCAGGAGAGCAGCTGACAAGCTCCACTGCAGAGACCAAGTGGGCTCCATCACAAGAGTAATGATCACCAGAATCTCAATATGACAATAATCTCCTCTAACTTCATCAACACAATTTATGCCAGCAGGCCACCAAATGCTTTCAATATGTTCTGTGCTATGATCGTCATCTCAGCTAAAATCATTGTTACAATAACTGTAATGAAACAGGAAAATCACATTGATTCTGCAGAGCAACTCTATGCCATGTGTCGTAACACCTTAGCACCACACTGTGAGCTCGATGCTAACATTGACTTATTACAAGGGAGTGTGCCGCCAAATCCATAATTAGACTCCTTTTGTTGCCCCTGTTGTTGTTGAAAATGTAATTATGAAAGATGAAACACAGCCTTCAATGAGATGGCTGTAAAATAGCATAATTAATATGGGCTTTTGCGAGAACAATCCCCGCTTTACGGGAGCCCCGCGTTGGCCGTGAAATTAATTAAGTGTGCCAGGATTTATGGCCTGTGCTTGGAAATGAAGAGAATTAATTGCAGGCCAAAGATGGATGGTTGCTGGAAAATGATGATGCCTAGGACCATGTGGGGGAGGCGTCTAACTGCTTTAGAGGGGCACTCTTGGAGAGGAATAGAAGGTTTTGACACAATTATACACCCCCAGACAACAGCTGGACCATTGCTAGAATGGAGTACTTTTTGGGCCAGCTTGAAATTATGAGATTTTTTACACCTTCAACCCACCTGCACCTTTTCCCTGTACTCCACACATGGCCCCCAGGTGGCGTTAGCTTTGGCAAAGCGGATTTTTCTTGGAGAGCAGTTCTGTTTGTGTTGCTGTTGGCTGTTGCAGATGACTAATGTCTCATTCTTTATATCCTCCTCTATCTATGCTCCATTCAGACAGAAGAACAATACCATGTAATTGGACACAATTATGACAATTATAGAATAAAAACAATTATTGCAGCAACCAATCCAGAGCTAACAGTATGCGACAAGCAGAAAATTATGGAGTATGTACACTGCTGATTTAATGATATAATGAGTTTTGCATTTTGCAATGACTTTTTTGCTTTCAAAAGGCTAGAAAGGAAAGACATTTTTTTTCTGGAGACTTAATGAATTTCCTTACAGTGTGGGATATTTGTAATCTAAATAGAAAATTTGATAATAAAAAATGTTTTGGAATCCTAACATTTGATGAAGTGGTCTTAAAAACTTTGAGTCTTGTTTTTTATTTCACAATGACATACATAAATGTTGTTACACACACACACACACACACACACGCACACACGCACACACGTACACACACACACACACACACAAGAGATATATTTTCTTTACACTGGATACCCTTCCTGATGATTCCTGATGCAATCCTCCCATTTTTCCGGGCTTGGGACGGCATTGGCAGTACACTGGTTTGTGACCCCACCTTGGCTGGGCCTGTGTCTCCTCCCATGTGCAAACCGGGGACTTTTGTGTGTAAGGCTATAGTGTAAACCAGTACACTATGGAGAACACTTGTTTTAAAAAGAAATAATAAAAATGATGCATATGAGCAAACAAACACACATTGGTAAATATCAGCTTTTTAAAAGTGGACGTATTTCTGCTTTCAATTTGATCTCAGGTGGGTTGAAGTAGAAAAAATCAAACTTCATTCCACAGCCCAGCTGTTTACCAGTTTACAGATTGTCAGCTATGACCTCCTACAGTGTCCTTAGACCCATAACAAGCCCTGAAACACAACCTCCCAACCCTCCTACAACCTCACTACTCAATGTTTTGTGTGTGTGTAGGTGTGTGTGTGTGTGCGTGTTGTAATAATGGAAGGATAATTACCCACCTCCCATGTCCCTGGACAGCGCCACAATGTCTGGGTTAGGTCTCTGTGTGGGATGGTTCATGGTGGTAATTAGCTTGATACACACACATACGCTCACAGACAAGATAAATGAAGGCTGGGTGGGTGTCTGTTGTTGGACAGTTGATTGGGCAGGTACTAGGGGAGTGTCTGGGGCCTCCAGAGCATGTCCGCTCTGATAATTATGTTCGTACGTGTGTGTGTATTTGTGTGTTCCCCTTCACTGCGAAGGAGCTCTGAGCCCAAATTGCTGTCTCTTGTCTCATTGTCAGAGTGATTATGAAATATTGTTTAATTTACTGGGTGGTAGAGTCTTTGGTGATTTTGATGAATCGGACCTTTTATTTCTTCATTCCCTTTATTGTCTAGTGGTTAGGTGTCGTGTATTTCTGTGCTTGAGTGTGTTGAGTTCCCTGTTGGTACCTATGGAACTGCAACATACAGCATTACAACACGCGAACAGAAGTGCGTGTGTAATGTGCAGAAATACTTGATCCATGGAACTCAGAGAATAGACACTGTAAAAGATTCCTTGCTGAAAGGAGATGGGTTTATGACAGAATTACGGTGGTATTATCATTATTCCAGATACGTGAATTAAGAGGAGCTGAGAATGGAAATTAAGTATATTTTCTTCTGCATTGTCCAAATTAGGAAGAGTTATAAATATTTAGATTTAATAAAATGTGAGTTAAAAATCCAAAAATCTTTTAGTGCCCTGATTATGACAGAATGAAATGACTGTTTAATAGTTTTGGTGGTTATCAGTTGGCTGGATTGGAATGTTTGGATTTTTTGCTTACTACAGCTATGGTGCTACTCTGACTACATTATGTCATCTTTAAAGTTTGGTGGCGGAGGGATAACGCTATGGTCTTGTTTTTTTTTGGTGTTGGTCTGGGCCAACATGAAAGACATTTTGGACAGTTCTATGCTGCCAACTCTGTGGGAATAGTTTGGAGAAGGTCCTTTTCTGGTCAAGCATGAATGTGTTCCTGTGCACAAAGCAAGGTCCATAAAAGTATGATTGGAAGAGGTTGATGTGGAAGAACTTTACTGGCCTGCAACAAACCCTGACCTCAATCCCATCAGATATCTTTGAGCTGAACTACACTGGAGATAGATTTGCCAGCCAGGACCTCTCATTCAACATCAGTGTCTGACCTTAAAAATGCTCTTTTGGCAAAAAATTCCCTCAGACACACTCCAAAATCTTGTAGAAAGCCTTCCCCGAAGAGTGGAAGCTGTTACAGCTGCAAAGGAGGGACCAACTCCATATTAATGCCTATGGATTTAGAATGGGATGCCATAAGAGCTTTTGCAGGTGTAACATGTAGGTGGCCCAATACTTGTGTCTGTATAGTTTATATTAAAATGTCAGATCCTATTTTCATTCATGGATCTGTGTATGCTTTGATATGTCCATAGTAGAGAGTAAACAGACAGCATAGACTAGTTTTTAGGAACTGATTTGAGTGAATGTGTGAGACAGAAAGGGGGGTATAGGCCCACTCTAATTGATTATACTGCTATCGACAAGGATCCAGAAAAACAGGCACTCACTTTCCTCTTGATTGAATTAAACACCTTTTATGGGGCAAATCGATGGGACACAGATGATGGTGGGAGCGGAGGGTGGGTAAAAAGAGGGGAGAGGCGAGTGTTATGATATGTGGAGGTGAGATCTGTCTTTACCTTCTCTCCCTTATGCACATTCACCTACATACACACGCACACACTTCCTCATAGCCTCCTGCAGACAGGTGAGAGGTCTGACTCCATGTTGTAATTCAAGCAAATCAATTATTTTAAAGCATTTAGCTATGGCTGGTAATAAAATATGGTAAGAATAGGCTCACCAAGAAATATATGACCCAGACCCAAATCAATCATAATTACAGGCTGAGACAGTGCAATGAATGGACAGACAGATGACTGGACCCCACTCCTTCATTCACTCCTTTTATAGTCTGATCAAAGATGAATAATAAAAAGAGAATTTTGTCTCAGATAGCCACTAGAAAGCAATACAGCATCTGGGTTGTTCCTAAACTGTATGTACTGCTATGCCCCTTTTTTACAGCCTACTTTTTGACATGTCGCAGCTTGAAAAATGCAGGTATTAATACACTGAAAATGGCTACATGCTCATCAAGAAAAATTGTTACTGTAAAAATGTTAATTTTGCCTTAGTCCATGGGTCCCAGGTCTATGAAGATTGGGGTAAGTAGCACACTTGATTAGTAGTCCTCACGGACAAGGACCCCAAATAACATGCACCCATTAGTGATTGAGCATTTTATGTTTTAAAACATTCCACAACCAATGACCTCAACCCTAAATTCTAATGACACATTTATTCACAGTATTTCAATGAGCTAGGCTGGAAGCTGTGGTTTGGGGAAGGCCTCTGTGAGGATCAACAGTGGCTCCCAGGCCTGCAGATCCCCTGATACCTTTGAAAAGGGAGAGGGAGGGTGGGGCAAGCAGGGTTTTATAGATGTACCTATAAAAGCCTGCTTGGGAAGAGAGTATTCGGGGTGTGGTCCCACTCCTGAAATTTCGATAAATGATCTCCAATAAAACAAGAAACACACAAAAGCTAGGGCTTTCTATGTGGAGTTTGCAAGTCTCCCTGTGTCTGTGTGGGTCTCCTCCAGTACTCCAGTTTCTTCCCACAGTCCAAAGAAAAGCTTGTTAGGTTAATTGGTGATTCTAAATTGGCCGTTGATGTGTATGTGAACGTGTATTGCTCTTTTTCGGTATTAACCCTAAATTGGCTACCTGTACAGGTTCTACCCTGCCTCTTACAGCAGAGTTAGCCACCAGCCACACTGTGACCCTTGTCAGATAAGTCGTTAGGAAAATGGACAAATAGAAAGACCTTGTAGTCTTTAGCCAAAACCAATGGTAACTTCATGTATTGCACTCAGTTTCATAAAAAGCCTCACGTGGCTTTATATAACTTTTTCCACAAATGCAAGAACATTTTATGTAACACAACAGACTTGATGTACAAAATCAGAGTTCCTTTTAACTCTGATCTATAATCTACTGATGTCAGAAATCAGCAACACTGTGCCTCTCCAAACACCAATATAATAACCATGACAACAAATCCAAGCAAAGTGACATCATCCCCACAGACTGGTATAATCATTACAAGCCAGGGATCATTTTAAAACTCAGTCGACCTCTATTTAGTACACACTGCAGAGCCTTCTCTCCTAGCCTTAATTTTTATAGACCTTGCAAGTCATAGGACATTATGACCTCATGTTGCCACAGAGAGACCCCACTATCCCCCACCCCTCCTCAAGCCAACACCCATCCTAATCAGTTCCTCTGCCTGGACACTGGGTCCACTATATCCATATAAGGCACCAATAGCACCCTACTACTGACTCCCACAAACCACTATGCTAACCCTGTAGTCTGGTTCAGCCAGCCAACACTGCTGTCAACGCAGACCAACCCAGTTAAAGTGTCTAATGAGCATCTTGTATAACACTAACACAGCCATTAAAGAGTGTTTAAAGAGAGCATAGGGGTATCGGATGGAGGGCTGCGGGTTAGGGTGTCATGGCTTATTAGTATTCAAGCCACGTTTGGATTCCATTAAGGCAGTATTCACAAGTGCCTCAGGTGACTCGAAGGATTCAGTGCCAGTGATTTGACAAGTCACACATCCAAGATTTTACAAACAGCTTTCACATCAATGAGAACAATCTCCCATCACAAAGAACACTTCTGATTTCATTTGCAAATAAGTAGATATACGAGAACAGAATAAATAAATGAAGTGCACATGAAATGTGTTTAAGAAAACAGTGACTTGACAGTATTACACAGGCACTCAGTTTAATACCCAGCCATAATATTGCTGAGGGAACAGGCCCAAGGCGCTACTCTCTTTTATTAGCCATTCACTGGGATTATGGACACATTGCTTCCATTACCTAAGAGAGAGGAGCAGAAACCCTGTCCCCCTGGGGATGGCCAAATAACTATCTCGCTCTTTCTCTCTCACACACACAAACATTAACATACACTCTATGGTTTAAATAGATTTGAGCCTCAGTGTGCAAGCGTACTCTCAGCACATGCCATCATTAACATAAACACAAGCTTTTACCCCTTTTAACTGTAAGATAATAGAGCCAGTACTAAACAGCTCTACATTAAAGCTGATGAAAGACATTAGATCACAAATACTTGACTAACTTGAAATATTTGTTTGTTGCTCTCTCTTTTGAGATGAGTTTAAATCCCTGCGCTGTACAGAAACACTTCAAATATATGTTATGCCAAATGCGCCTACTAAATCATCACAGGCGCACACTTGCATAGACATGCAGTAAAAAACACACACATATTGGTTTAGTCTACAGTGATGCAATGAGGCTGATGGATGGCAGCAGAGAAAGAAAAATTTGGCAGATGAATTTGATTTGTCTCAATGCAGCTAAGGTGGTTGAACCCTACACCAGTGCATTATAACTTCAGCTGTGAATACATGTTTCAAAGTAAATCAATTACCAATGGATACAATTTGCATAGATTAGACTGTTTAACCCGCTACCTTCTTTTTCTGTCCTGTTTTTTCAAGATTGTATACTACCCATCTACACTCTTTCAATCCATCGTCCCTCCATCCCTCCACACAGAGTCTTTCACTTTGATGTGACATTGCTCAAAAAAAGAATGAAATGTGCTCTGAAGAGATCTTTAATGTGCCTCTGCTGACCTTAAGCTCTCTGTCTCTTTTCAGGACTGATTTATAGTGATAGTAATGGTTGAAAAACTTTACTTAACGGATCAGCAAAATCAGTAAATAACTATGCATTCTTTTAGCTATACAGACTGAACCTGTAGAATTGTGACTGGTCTGTGAAGCAGATCCCCTCTTACATTAGTTACACATACAAGTACAAGTTACATCACCCTGGAAAGGTTTCCAAACACTCACAAGGCTGATGCATAGATACAGCCATTTATGCTCATTTTCACATTTGAGAATTAATTAATTGAACAAATTTCAGAATAACGATCCTCAACAAAAAATTACAAAGACAAATTTATGACAATGATGCAATGAGCTAGGTCAAACACTGCGGTTTGGGGAAGGCCTCAGTGAGGATCAGCAGTGGCTCCCGGGCCTGCAGTTCCCTGATACCTTTGAGAAAGGTTGGAAAACTGAGAAAAAGGGAGAGGGAGGGTGGAGCAAGCAGGGTTTTATAGATGTACCTCCAGAAGGGGAGTATGCCGGGTGTGGTCTCATTCCTGAAATTTTGATAAATGATCTCCAATAAAACAAAGACTAATGATAAACACACACAAAAAGCTAAGGTTTTCTATGTGGAGTTTGCAAGTCTCTCTGTGCCTGTATGGCTCTCCTCCAGTACTCCAGTTTCTTCCCACAGTCCAAAGGAATACTTGTTAGGTTAACTGGTGATTCTAAATTGGCTGTTGATGTGTATGTGAGTGTGTATCGGCCTTTTTAGGTATTAACCCTAAATTGGCTACCTGTACAGGTTCTACCCTGCCTCTTACAGCATAAATGCAAAGATTTTGAATATCCCATCATCTACAGTACATAATATAATCAAAAGATTTAGAGAATCTGGAGACATCTCTGGGTACATGAACACAGTTGACAACCACTTTTGAATGCTGGTGTGCTCTCAGGAGCCACTGCATTGCAAACAGACATGATTCTGTCATAGAAATCACTGCATGGGCTCAGAACACTTCTAGAAATCATTCTCCATAAACACAGTCTACCGTGCCATCCACAAGTGCAGGTTAAAGCTCTATCATGCAAAGAAGAAGCCATTCCCTAAAGAGGAAATTGACCATTTGGCTTGTTATCAGTGTATCACTGCATCTCTGGTGGTATGGGGATGCATTAGTGTCTATGGTACTGATAACTTGCACATATGGAAAAGCACCATCAATGCTGAAAGGTAGATACAGGTTTTAAAACAACATATGTTCCATTCCAGACAACTTCTTTTTCAAGGAAGACCTTGCATATTTCAGCAAGACAATGCTAAACCATATACCACAGCTATTACAACACCATGGCTTCATAGTAGAAAGGCCTGGGTGCTGGGTCGCCCTACTTGGAGTCCAGATCTTTGACCAAATGAAAACATTTGGCACATCATGAAAACGCAAAATACAACACAGAAGACCCAGGACTATTGAGCAACAGGAATCCTGTATCAGACAAAAATGTGACAACATTCCTCTCCCAAAGGTTCAGCAGCTGGACTCCTCACTTTCTAGATGTTTAAGGGCTGTTGATAAACAAAGAGAGGATGCTACACAGTGATAAACATGGCTCTGTCCCAAATTTTTGAGATGTGTTGCTGCCATTAAATTCAAGATGAGCTAGTATTTTTCATGAACTAGTAAAACCTTTCACTTAGAAAAATCTGATATGTTTTTTATGTTGTTTTTGTATATATATGTATATATATGTATATATATATATATATTTATTTATATATATATATTTACAGTGGGTACGGAAAGTATGCAGACCCCTTTAAATTTTTCACTCTTTGTGTCATTGCAGCCATTTGCCAAAATCAAAAAAGTTCATTATATTTCTCATTAATGTACACTCAGCACCCCATCTTGACAGAAAAAACCAGAAATGTAGAAATTTTTGCAAATTTATTAAAAAAGAAAAACTGAAATATCACATGGTCATAAGTATTCAGACCCTGTGCTCAGTATTGAGTAGAAGCACCCTTTTGAGCTAGTACAGCCATGAGTCTTCTTGGGAATGATGCAACAAGTTTTTCACACCTGGATTTGGGGATCCTCTGCCATTCTTCCTTGCAGATCCTCTCCACTTCTGTCAGGTTGGATGGTGAACGTTGGTGGACAGCCATTTTCAGGTCTCTCCAGAGATGCTCAATTGGGTTAGGTCAGGGCTCTGGCTGGGCCAGTCAAGAACGGTCACAGAGTTGTTCCGAAGCCACTCCTTTGTTATTTTAGCTGTGTGCTTAGGCTCATTGTGCTG
>VUQH01036669.1:0-14028 GCA_015106775.1 Etroplus canarensis | reverse complement strand
TAAAAGTTAGAAAAATGTGCTTAAAGGCATAGAATAAAAATACTGTATGACAACGTGTGTGAATGGCTGAATGAGCCATGTAGTAAAAAGCACTTTAAGTGATCAGCTGGGGTAGAAAAGCACTATACAAGTACCAGTCCATTTAATAGTGCAAAGAAGCACAAGTACATTCTGAAAATGTTCACATTTGATGAACAGCCACCTACAAAAGAGATATATGACTCGGTTTTTCCGCATTTAATCATTATAAAGAAACAGTCCTGTTGTATCTCAAAGAAACATGTCAGCACAGTTCCTTATCATTTTTACTTTATTGTTATACAGCATATATCCGTAATGTCTAAGAAGACTGTCAACAAGATATTCAGAGCTCTTGTTCAGATGAAACAAACAATTCTGATGACATCCCACAATGTAATCCAATTTTGACAACTGGCAACACAAGGCTTCCTGACGGAAAATACAATGAAAACTTCCCAAATTATTCTCTCTTCTACAGATTTCACATGTTGCAAAGCCCACCACTAGGCCAGATTGAACTCTGGCTGGCTGTATCTTTTACACCCCTGATCTTTTACTGTGATGTAAAGCATCCCTGATTTTCTTCAACAATGATTATGCTCTTTGGTTTACAGCTGACAATAGCATCAAATGGGCATATCAAGAAAGCTTTTTATTGTCATTTTTGACACCAAAAGTTTAATTTTTATGGCAAATTTATATAGATTCCAAATATTAGTTATCATTGAATTATTAATAATTGCTATTGGCGTCTGCCTTGGGGAAAAAAGAACAAAATAAACCAAACTGATTAGTCGACCTGTAGTTTGCATATGCCATATATAATAAATACTATTTGAGTGTATGTGTGTGAAAATTCTGATTTTTTTTTTACTGGCAGTGATTATTTTCTCCCCATGTATTTTTCTTGATTGGTCTGCCATTAATACCCCCCTTTCTACTTTCTCCCTTCTCCCCTCCTCATTATGATCATTGTTTGGACTTCAGTGGAATTTCGATGCGAGACCTTTGCCTTGCTATCAAGAATTAAACATGCCGTGTCCTGACCTTTTGTCTGCAGAGACTTTCATTCCACTGGCAAGCAACCCAGCCTTGAAACCCCCAGAAAACACTCTTTTTTTTCTTGGAAGAAAAACATCATTCAAATTTCCTTTAGTGGGCCTGTCAAATGGCTGTTTTTCTGCTTTATTTTGGGTCAGTTTTGTTTATATTTTCATTACTTTGTCTGGAGCTCTGGCCTCCTTCAAGGGGTAAGGCAAATTTTTATGAACCATTGAAAGCTCCTGATTCCATCTGCCTTAATTTGTTTTTGAAAGCCATTTTGTTTTTCTGTGTTTGAACAGATGTGAAGAAAACTAGGAAGCAGCATTGTTTTTTTTTATATTATTTTTGCCAGGATTGGTTTGTCTAAATCTATTTTGATATGTTTTTAAGCTGATGATGAATATAAGATTTTCAGTGATGGATTGAAACAGGCATTGTTTTCTAGATTACTTTTTGATTGGTGTTAATGGAGAGGTGGTCTTAGTGTGTGATGAGACTATAGTCACCTTGTACTGGAAGGTTGGGTCAAGCTTGGTCCAAGGCTCTGGGTTTTTCCTCTTGTCCCAGAAGCTGCGAATGTGCAAAGATTCTCAGCATGCAGGATAAAAAAAAATGGGAGAAAGGCGAACAAAGACAGAACACAGGGATGAGGCAAGACAGGTGCAGAGAAAAAGATTTGAGCAAGAGTAACAGACCACGATGCAACAAATAACAATGGGAGGGAAGACAGAGGAACAGAAGGACAGAAACAAAAGGAGATAAATATGTGGATGCAGAATGGAGACAGAAGTTGGGGGGAGAAAAGAGTGATTATGAGATGAGGTGAACTCATCCCAGTGACTTGGCACTTCTCCTCTGTTCATTAACCAAAGTCTGGATTTCACAGCATTCCACTGTGACTGTCCATCCCTCCTCCTCCCCCTCCGGCAGCACGTCATACCGCCAAAGCACAAACAAAGAGACAGAGGGACTGATGGCAGGGAAAGCATGCCTCCCCTTCTCTCTTTCCATTATGACCGACACTAGTGTCTGCAGTTGGTGATGAGGTCAGGCTTTATGGCTGACCCTCAGAACAAGTGGCTTTGTGTAGCTCAAAGTAGGACACGAGTGGTGCACATTTACTGTATGTGAGCAGTCACTGAGTTCACTGTAGTTGGTGCAGTTATAAAATATAACAAATTAATGCTGCCACCTGATTAAATTGTCTTCATTTTAGCATTTATGCTTTGTTTGATACTAGTATCAAATTCAGTGAATTTGCACAGTTGTGTGCCCATGTTTCAGCATCACTGGGTAAAATGACATTTTGCATTTTGAAGCAAATGGGTACTTACCATACAAAGTCAGTATTTAAGAACCTGCTTTTATGGGGGATATAACTTGCAAATGCGTATTGTAGCTAGCTAAGAAACTTTGTATTCTTGATTAAGGTAATTTCAGACAATTTTGCTCAATCACTTCAAGTTCTAAGACGCTTTAAATTTGCATGGATATGTTAGAAAATGTGTGGGTGGATTTTAATGATATTGAAGTGAAGGGACTATGAACTTTTAGTAGTTCATGTGGTGTGTGCGTGCTCTGCTTTGGACTATTGCCTTCTAGAGTTTTTTTTCACTGATTGAGTGAATTGCATTTCCAGTAGGGTTGGACAATCACACATAAATTGGCGACTGGCTGTGTCCAGCAGTGGTTGTTGCTTGTTTGTTTGTTTGTTGCTGTTTTGAATTTTTTCTTTTTTGGGGGGTGGAGATGGGGGGTGAGGACTGAAGTCCTTTTTTTTGCAAATTTAATGGACTGACTCAGTCTAAATAATTGCCTTGTAAGCCATGTATTAATAGGCATGGGGCAGTTAGAGCTCTGCAATATTATGCCTACTCTTGTTGCACTAATTTCTGTCTTTCATGGAGCTGGGCAGTCATAATTAATCCATCTTGAATGGCTGGAGTCTGAATAATTAATTCTGAAAAGCAACATATCATAGTTGAGAAGTATTTGTGCCTGTTTTACTTAGATCTTAGAACATCATATGTTATCTGATATATCTGTTTATTTAGAGACTGTGAGAAGAGGTGCTGTTTTGTTCCTTTGGCTTTCAGGTTTCATCCTTTTGTAATCCAAAATAATACCAAGTAGATAATTTTTTTTTGTTTGTTTATGACAAACTCTCCAGTTATTGCTAGCTGATGGTGGCTAATTTTTTTAATAAATCGCCCAACCCTAATGGACCTCTGTAAAGACATAGGAAAACTTGATATGCTTTCACAACAAGCGTAGAAGAGGCTAAACAACACCAACAACAGTTGTTGTATGCAGAACAGCTCTATTGTTTGATGGACAAGTTTCAGATTGTGTTATTCATGACTCCAACCCTGATGTTAATGGAATCTATTATTTCTTCAAGCTGTGCAGTTTTTCCTGTGTAACACACCCCTAAAACTGCTCCGTCCTGTCCAGACACTCATTTTTGCAGTGACGATATTTTAGACAGTGGAAATTAAAAACAGGAGGAAATTTATCTTTTTATGGCTTTACTCTTAATGTAAGGTGTTGTTTATGAAACTTGGTGATGCATGGGCAAAGAAAGAACCTGCTAAATTTTGGGTTTGTTCTTTTATTACCTTTTTTAAAATAGTGAAGTAGAAGATGAGATGATTTGCCCTTGGCGCCCCTCTATGTTAAAGCATTCTTTAATTGTCAGATCCTTGTTTGTTAAGAGGAACTCTTAGTTGTTGAGTATTACCACAAGGTTCGAACACTCAGAAATGTATCGGTTCAGGAATAAGTCACTACCATGTTAAAAAAATGCCTTAGGGAGGCTTTACCCATATTATGCAAGATTGAGTTAACATTTGAAGAGAAGCAGGGGTTGAATTCACTTCTGTTCACTTCAGAAATCAAAACAACTGTACAGATGGCATTAGGGTTCAGATTTGACAGCATTAGATGTTTCCCAGACTTTACTGATTTTATTAAATCTATTCTCTTGCTGAATCCACATTTTTTAGGTTATATAAGAGAAGATTATAAAAAAGATTATGTAAGAGATTAATTCATTAACTTTTAGTGAATTCAGGTTTAATACCAGCATAGACAGGGATCAAAACTGGGAGCAACTATTACAACCAAACCCTGCAGGCAGTTGTTATAATTGATCAAACTGTTAAGAGGCTTTAATCAGCCAAGGTTTCCCATTCTGCAAAAACACATTCTGTAATACACACATTAGCAAAAGCATAGTGAATGATTTTAGTGTGTGGACAAAGACTTACGTGACATGCGGCCCTCTTGCCAGACGGATCAGGTAGAGAGTGGCCCCTGTGATGCCCAGAGTCATGAAGAAAAACTGAGGGATTAACTGAGGAAAGGAGAGGAGATGAGGGATGCATTAGTCTCACACCACAGAGCCAGAAGGTGGTAAACAAACACATTCTAGCAAGTGGTTGGTTGTGATATGTATCATGAACATACGCTTGGGTGAAATACACACCCACCCACACACACACACACACACACACACACACACACACATATATATATATATATATATATATATAGTTGTTATTCCTGTTTTTCCTCTCCCTGCCTCCTCCATATGCATGAGACCCAGGCCATGTGTGAGGCAGCTCACTGTCAGCCTGGGTTGAACGGGCAAGGACGCAATGGAAGAGAGAGCTCCCACATCTCTGTGTGTGCCAGCCTCTCCTTCTATAAGACTGTACCTGTCACAGTGAGCGACAGCAGCACACACACAGACACACTGAAGCTGAGGCACACATGAAACACATAATGCATATACTTGTAAATGAGCTTACACACCCAGCTGGTGCACTCAAACACACAGACATGTGTTTATGCAGACACATTTATTTGATATTCTGAGTGGTAGCGATGACAGGATTTAAAATAAAAAAGTACATTAAGGGGAAATGGGATAATATGCGTTTTCTTAAACATCCAAAGCTTAGGTATGACAGTCCTCTCACCATGCCACATCTATTCATCAACACTACATTGGCATACATTTCCTGTCTACTTTGCTGTGTGATACTGTGTACATGAGATGGAGAGGGAGAGTCACACCACTGGTGAACAGCTGTTCTCAGCCCACACAGATCTAGTCAAGCTGTAGAAAGATGACAGTTTGATCAGGTTGAACTGAAGGATGTCTCTACTCAGCTGTATCTCGACATCTGTCTTCTGTCTGATTGTGTTGCCACTTTCCTTGTTGTTGATTAGGAGAAAATCTGGTGATAAAACTTTGATATTTGCTATCTTAAAGTCCAAACTGTATATGAAATATTGATTTAGTTTGCTGTTCTGAAAAGTGAAGGCAAAATGGTAGTGCCTTAAACTCTGGTTCCAAAAAATACAGTTGTATAAAAGTCTATGAGAAAATAAAACTGAATTGTGAGCTCAGTAAACACTTTCCTGTTAAGTCTCAGTTACTAGTTTATTGTCCAATACAGTAACAACAGTGTCCCGTTTAGAGTAAAACAGATTCTATATTTTAAGGTGTCATGCCTTTGTGATTGAAAAGTCACATATGGGCCTTCCTAGTGTCCTTGAGTTTTCAATCAGATCCACAGAAAAAAACAAGATGCTTAAAATGTCAATCTCAGGGCTTTAAAAAAATAGTCAGGTGTGATATCACAGTGGCTACCTTCTTCTTTTTATGTAGTCTGAGCTTTAAAGCTGCAGTAGCTAGATGAAGTAAACATTTCTACCTTAGGTGCACATTCAAAAAACTGCATCATAGAGCTTCTTTATATTTATGCAGTACTGTGCAAAAGTCTTAAGCTGCTGTTATTTTCTTTGTATTTTGCTTCCAAGTAGCCAGTCTAAATTTGAATTTATAAGTAATGTGGAGCAATCTTTCTCCATGCTTTCTGAAGGTCTTTCAAAGATTTTCTTTGGACATTGACTGCTTTTTCACACATTTTCAGTCCACTCCTTGTACCTGACCATTTTCAGAAGAATAATTTTTTTTGTTAAGCCACTAAAAACTAACCTATGAATCATTCAAGCTTCAAAAAAGTTTAAAGTAATAAAAATGCTAAAGATAACACAGTTTGACAAGCATAGAATCATAATTTTTGCATCAACGTCATTCCCAAAGAGCTGTTAACTGAAAACTTGGCATATGTCAGCATGAACAGTATTTGAAAGCCATGTTCTTAAGAAAACATCCAGCAAAGTCTTGACACAGGACTCGAAAGATGCATCTGACCCTTAATTGATCCATCTACTTTTTGTCTAAACAACATCAGAAAAGTTCTCTTTGGATGGGTGGACCTAAGGATGCCATTCTCTGAAGTATGCCAAATTATAGACAAACTGGACTGAAAATCTGTTGCAACAGGTCTTGTGGAGTGATGAATGGACTTCAACATTACTGTAGCTATGTGGGGTCATTTTGACAAAGAACAGAACAAAAAGCAGCCAACATTCAAAGAAGAGTTTTTTAAGGTGCTTCATAAAACCTAGAGACCTATACCATGAGACTACTTAAAGAAATGACAAGAAAGCTTGCCTAAGAGAGTTCAAGCTGTGTCAAAGAATAAAAATGGACATACCAAATATTGACTCATCATCTCATTAGAATTGTATAAACCCTGTTTTTGCCAAAGAACAGCATTTCCATTCATGTTTGTATACATTTCAATAAACTGTTGCACCCATTTCCCCTTTTACTAGCAAAATATAAAGAAATAAGGGTTGGTTCAAGACTTTTACGTAGTACTGTACATCCTTTCTTAAATAATTTTACTTACCCATAGCATAGTCTCCATTTAATAGACTTTTACTCCTCACACCCATGTAGGGTGGCCAGATCCTAGCAAACTAAATTTGGGACAAGGAGTATTTTTGTGTCAAACATGTGGGACACTAATGCTGAGTGGCATTTAGCATGTGAAGGACATTTTATTTGAAAGTGACCTTCTCAATTTGCTAAGTAAATACAATGAGGAAAAAAGGAAGGTTATGCCATAGTCTTCTTACTCTCGTGTATTCTCCTTTTCATCCCAATAAACTGACACTTTTGTCTACTGCTATTTCAGTTTCTGTTTTGTCTAGTTTGGCTATTTGGCATTCAGTGGGGATGTGTTCATCAACTGGCACATCCCTTTCAAAGCTACAGGATTCTTTTGAGACTCATTAATAACAGAAACATGAGAAAAGAAGACTGAGAATCACCTTTCACCAGTTTCACCCAGTTATTAGAGGTTTCCTAGTCTTTACTATGGATGCTTTTCTTTACTTGTTGGTAGTTTTCATCATATTCAATAAAAATCTGTGGCATGTCGGATTTTGACTTTAGAAAACTAAATCCAGTCAAAATGTGGATAAAATGCTGTGCAGTCCCATGTAAAGGAGGACATTTGGTCACTGTACACCCACATGTCTAAACGGAGTTTTTATAGTTTTGGAACTTACAGTTGCTACATATGTTAATCTGAAGATTTTTCTCAGCTATTGTATTAATACTTTTTGTCTTATTAAATAACAAAACATTACCCAGATTCCAAGGTGATGATTAGTCAAGTATTCTTATGAAATGCTGAGCATTTCTTCTCCACTCACCTTTTTAGACTCCCCATGTATTTATTTGCTACTGCTGAATGCCATTAAATGTCTTCTCTATCCCTGTGTCCCTGTGTGAGTATGTGTCTCTCATTGCTCTCCTTTCTCTCTTCTCTTTCCCCTAACCCCCAACCGATCGAGGCAGACGACTGCCCCTCCCTGAGCCCGATTCTGCCAGAGGTCTCTTCCTGTTAAAAGGGAGCTCTTCCTTCCTACCGTCCTCAAGTGCTTACTCATAGGGGATTGTCTGATTGTTGGGGTTTCTCTCTAACACTATAGAGGCTTCACCTTACGGTTTGAAGCGACTTTTGTTGTGAATTGGCGCTATGTCAATAAAATTGAATTGAACTGAATCATGACAAGTAAAGGTGACAGTGAACTAAAATATCATTAGTCATCTGTGTACATTATCAGTTAATCTGTTAATTATTTTTTACCTTTTTATAATCATTGTCAACACATTGTCAAGTGTGTGTCATGATTCCTGTTTTCTTCATGTTTCTTTGGTCTCATCAGGAGTCCAAAACCTATAGATATTGATTTGCAGTTGTATAAAATTAACACTGCTTATAATAATAAGCTAAAACCAGTGGCTATTTTAGATTTTTAATTTGAAATGACTAACATGACTAATTGATCAGTAGAACTGTAGTCAGTTTTGATCTGCTTTTGTTATCGAGCACGTGTCCTATTCATGTACTGCACGGTGTGCTCATGCTGCGTGGTTTTTGCTTGCAGAGTTCCTCTCCAAGTAGGGGCTCAATGAACTTGGCATAACCTTGGAAAAAGTTCACGGTGCACACTGCACACACACTTCAGCTTAGTGCAGATGCCTCACTTAGATCATCACTGAAGCAGCAACACATATAAACACAAACAAAACAGGTCAGCTTTGATCGCTGACACTCAAACACCAAGCAAATAATGCAGACTGCATGCGTGCAGGGAGCTGTCCACATCCCAGTGCTGATATCTTCATATCGTGCCACACAGCAGAGGGTTTCACCTTTCACCATCAGCCTGACCGACATAGGAAGTGTTTTATGCTCGCTGGGGTTCGATACTGATGCTGCCCTTATTACTTTTCTGGTGCATTGCCAAGCCAACAACGTCAATCCTCAGATTTGGGTCAGCCAAGCACAGCTCTGAGGCAAAAAAAAAAAATAGAAAAAGACAGCTTCTGTGTCTTTCTGTCTTTCATCTCCATTCATTTTATTACGTTAGTAAAGGAAATTAACATGCCAGTGTAATTATGATCTTTTGCAATACTTTTTCATATAAGTCAATCAGAAAAGGAGTTATATTTGTTGTAACAAAAGCATCCAAAAATTAAGCCCCACTTATTAGTTTTCTGGAGTTTTCAATAATCACAAAGCTGTCATTTTGCAATTTAAAAAGGCTCAGTTACTAATTTAGTTATACAAGTGTCAATATTTGTTTTGGGAAATATTTTACTGTGTTATTTACAGTGTTAGACATAAGTTCTGGTTGAAAAATGGTATTATAGTGCCGCTGCACTGTCACACATTGTTTTCAGCAATACATGTTGCTCATTTTTCATGCCATTTATACAGTTAATTTTTGTATTTCCTATAATTGTTCACTTTTATGTTTTAGCTATGCATTTATAAATGCAATTCACTGAAAGGGGGGATGTGAACTTTCTAGACATAGTACACATACAGTGTATGTATTATTATTGCTAGATGAGTATTTCTTCCCTGTTTAGCTAACTCCAAACTTATCTGAAAACATAGTGAAAACTAATAACTGTCCCTATTCACACTCATGAAGTCAAAATAGTCAGCTCTTCAGGCCTTGTTTATAAACCCCTTTATACAATGGATAAATGAATGATTCAACCTACCCCTGGATGTTTCTTCGCATGTTGAAACATGGTCTTAATCATCTTTATAATTCCTCCAAAAGCAAATCCACCAAAATAAAAATAAAACAATATAACAAGAAAAACTGATGGCTAAAGACTGATGAATGTAGCCATGTAAGGGAATGTGTCTCTGCAGATTATTACAAAGAGCTGTTTGTTAGCTAAAGTACGTTGGCCAGTGTGGCGAAACCTGTTGTCAGTCTCCCCCCCCCCTCCCCCTCTCCCTCCCATTGGATAAATGAGTGGGTCAGAGGCGAGAGGGAGAGACAGTCCTAATCCACATAATCACATCTGTTGAGGAGACTGTATGTTTCCACTGAGGCTCACTGAGTACTCGGTGTCCTAAAGCGTTTTTTTATACAACAACAAAACTGCAGATAGTGAAACACTTTTCTTTCTTTTTTCAACACACCAAATATAAATATTTTCCAGACATTTCTTCCTGAAGGTGCAGCAGTAGTGCTACAATAATGGATTCATGTTTAGACCGCACACCAACAATACAGCCATTGTGTTGGGTAGTTTCAGGATATATTGTCATTTCTGAAATGATGAGCCGCTATTTTTATGGGTAGCCATTACTCTTAAACTTTAAAATCTTCCCTAAGCGGCCATAAAATTGTGCTGCTTTTGCAGAGAATCTTCTACTGTGTGAAGAGGAGAGAAGTAACAGCAGTATCCACCATGTCCCATGGGTCAAGACCTTTGTTCCATACATGATAATGGCAATTGATTAGTCAGTGATGCAGCACTTTCAGATCTTACAGGTTTCTTAACAGCATTTTCTAACCTAATTTAATTAACATAAAAATGCTATACTCTGCAAAATGCACAGGTCATTATAATTCCTTATTTAAAGTACTATTTATCATGTGCTGGTGGATACATGCATGCATTTAAAGCCACACTAGTGTTATCACTGTAATGCAAATTCTGACTCATACACTGTATGGACAAAAGTACTGGGCCACACTTTTCAATCAGTTAATTCAGGTGTTCATTCAGGCTCGTTGCTGCACGTGTATAAAATCAAGCACCTAGCCGTGCAGTCTGCCTTTACAAACATTTATGAAAGAATAGTGTGTTCCAGAGAGCTCAGTGAATATGAGCATATTGCTGTAATAGGATGGCACCAATGCAACAAGCAAACAAGCAAAGTGAAAGCATTTAGGAGCCCCAACAACTTGGCTCCGAAGTGGCAGACCACAAATATACAGTGGGGTAACTAAATGTTGAGTCACCTCTGGCATTAACATCAATGTAAAAATTGTCCACCTGGAGCTTTGTGACATGGGTTTCCATGGCTAAGTGGCTGCATGCAAGTCTTACATCATCAAGTACAATGCCAAGCATCAGAGTGGTGTGAAGCGCATCACCATTGGACTTGGGAGCAGTGGAAACATGTTCTGGGGAGGGACAAATCACATTTCTTGATCTGGCAGTCTGATGGATGAGTCTGCTTTTGGTAAAGTTTGAGGAGGAGGGATAATTCTATGGTGTTGTTTTTCTGGGGTTGGCCTGGGCCCCATTTTCAGTGAAGGGAAATTTTAATGCTTCAGCTTACAAAGACATTTTGGACAATTCTATGCTTCCAGCTTTTTGGGAACAGTTTGGGGAGGGTCCTTTTCTGTGCCAGCACAACTGTACTCCAGTGCTCAAAGCAAGGTGCATCAAGGCATGATTGGATGAGTTTGGTGTGGAAGAACCTGATTGACCCACACAGAGCCCTGATCTCAACCCCACAGAACACCTTTGTGATGAACTAGAATGGAGATTGTGAGTTAGACCCCTTGCCCAATATCATTGTTTGACTTCACAAATGTTCTTCTGAATGAATGGGCAAAAAAAATCCCACAGGCACATTCCAGAATCTTGTCTCGCTAGAAGATTTGAAGCTGTTACAGATGCAAAGGATGGACCAACTCAATATTAATGCATAAAATGAGATGTCATAAAAGTTCCTGTTGGTGTAATGTGTAGAGTCCCTGATAGCGTAGTGGTTGGCGCATTTGCCTTACAAGCGAAAGGTCCCTGTTTCAATCCCAGGTGGGTACACAAGCCCCCCCTTACCATGGAGGGTTGCCTCAGGAAGGGCATCTGGCATAAGACCTCTGCCAAATTGCCAATGCGGTTTAATCCGCTGTGGTGACCCTTTGGTGGAGAATGCAAGGGAGTAGCCAAAAGGTACACTTGTTGGTGTAATGTGTAGGTGGCCCAATATCTTTGTCAGTATGGCGTATATTTGGAAGGATGGATGTGAATTTTGTTTCACAATCCTAAATGCATTTTAGTCATTCACTGAACCTTCCCCTGTGAGGTTAAAGAGGTTTAAAGACTGCAAAACAGGAGATAAAACAAAGGCTAAATATGTAAATTGAGCTAGACAAACCCATTGTTGGAAAATTAGTTGAATCCTAAAAGCAGTGTCAAAGGTTCTAAATATCGGCTGGGATATTAGAAAACTAAGCTTAATGTTCCTCTTTATATTTATGTGTAATGTAAACATTATTATTGCTGTATTTGTAACAGTCACCAGCCAGATGTTTTCAGGTGGTCCAACTCACAAATCTTAGTTATGTGAATGGCATTTGTCTATTGGATCAAATTTAACACTAATGTTCTCTTTGCTCAAAAGATGAACCAATTAGATTTTGGTTGACAAAGGTCAGCGTACCTGAGACCTCAGATCCATCCTGTTTTTCCCATTCATATTGGAAGGGAGAGATAGACAACCTGAAAAATGTAATGCCTGTAAGAATTTCATCAGGGCACAAATACCCACTTGAACATAAGGATGACCTGATGACAGAGGTTAAGGGCACTGTGACACATTATGTAAAAATACATTTCTGACCATTTTTCAATGCAATAACTCAAAAACAGAAGGGGTAAACTGCAGCCTGACTGGTTAAAGGAAACATACAACTGTGATTCTAGGTTTTATCTTCCCTCAAATTGAGCATCTGCATCCCTAAAAAAGAGGGGGACATATCCTTCATCCATGTTTCACTCCTTGATTTGGACAGTGGGCATTATTTTGCATGTGTGCCAACTTCCCCACCTTTTACCTTGTGTTCAATGTATCAAACTTGTGCAATGTTTGGGATTGATTTATGCCATTGTGCCTTTGTGCTGTAGTCTTGTGAGTCACCATAAGTTGTTTTACCTGATGCTTGTCAGTGGAAAAAATGCTATTTCTGTATACCACATGACAAAAGTAATGGGTGCAATTTTTCACCCAGCAAGGATCAAGAGATTGATGAAGGTTGATGAGGAAGGAAAGGTGTTGAACAAAAGAGGTTGGGGGAGAAAATGAGATGCATTAAGACGAAAGAGGTGAGAGAAAAAGTCAATACATAGTCCCCCTCCCTTATCAGTCTCCTCCATTGTTCCCCCTATAACAGACTGCAGCCCGAGTGTTTATAATAAGAGACTGACTAACTGCAATATCCAAATGTTTCTCGCTGGTGTTACGTAGCTAAGAGAGAGGGTGGCTTTGAGATTTGTTTTGCAAAAATGCATAGAGTGGGCCGGGTCTGTCTACTTTTGACCCTGCCCCATTTTTGATGTGACTGTTGTGTGTATCCCCAGAAAAACTAACATGGAGAGATGTTTTGGGGGGTAAAATATTGCTGCATATCCCTTAAGTTCCTTGTAACCTCCACTGGTCATTGCTTTCAGGATAAAAGGTTAAGATACATACTTACAGAATGCTCACACAACCCTTCATTTCACAAAGTACCTTTGTCTTCCATGTGCCCAGAGCTTTTTCAAAGCATGATAAGCTGAATTTTAGTCTTGTCCTTTATAACTCACTCACATCTCATCTTAATTCAATCTAATATGGACTTAATTTTGATGTTTTTGTGTGTACAAATTTAATGACAATGCACATATACAGATACTGTATATGTGCTTGCTCACTTGGTATGTATCAGATAAAACATTAAAATCACTGATAGATTAAGTGAAAAACAGTCACCTCATTTTTTCTGGATGTAATTTTGAAAATAACAAGTCAACTTGGCATGCACTATGTGGACAGAAGTATTGGGTCAGCTACACATTAAACCTACAGGAGCTTTTTGACATCCCATTCTAATTCCATAGGCATTATGGAATATAACCGATAACTATAACCAATTCCACTCCTCTGGGAAGGCTTTCTGCAAGATTTTGTCTGTGAGAATTTTTGCCCATTTATCCCAAATTGTCACGGCGAGGCATGCCGGGGGTGTGTGGTGTGGACCCAATTGCAGGACCGCTGAGCCGACGTGGAGTGCAAAGGCTTTTATTAAATCCGAAATAATAGTGACAAGGTCCATAAACATAAATCCAAAAAATGTGAAGCGTGATAACCTGGAGACATAAAGGATGGCACAGGGGAACAACGACAAATGACGCGACACCGGACAACACAGATGACGATGCTTAAATATACAAAGAGACCAATGAACAAACGACAAATGGACAGGGAAGGGGAACCTGACAGG
>VUQH01036666.1:28452-48276 GCA_015106775.1 Etroplus canarensis | reverse complement strand
GCAGGAGAGAGTGCAGGGATGTGGACCCAAGATGCAGACTCAGAGACTGACTGATAAACTGGAAAGGCTTTATTTTGCCACTCACCCAAAAGTTACAAAGTCCATGAATATAAATCCAAACTGAAGCAGACAGGAACTAAATTCTCTCACGACAGGAAAATCACCAAATGACATTGAGGACGCGACAAGGAACTGAAGGGACACAGAGTATAAATACACACAGACTGACGAGCAAACGAGGGACAGGAGGGAGAGGAACACAGGTGGCAACAATCAAGGGCAGGAAGTAAAATTCAACACAATCCACGAGAATCAACAGGCTTCAAAATAAAACAGGAACAGAAAGCTAGACATAAGCACAAACTTGACAGTAGACAAGAACACAGCAAGGAAATCACTGGAGAACTGAAAGCAACGAAGGAAGGCTCAAAGAGTAGAAATGCAATAAACAGAACTAAGACAAAACTCCAATAACCATAAATAAACCAGGGAAACATTAGGAAACTCAAAAACCAAGGAAATGCTCAAGAAATACAAAACTAAACAACCAAAATGCAGGACCATGACAAAACCATAACTTTTAAAGTACACAGTTCAATCCCTTGCTATAGTACAAGGACACAATTTCACCTCTATGCAACGATTGTATTCGTACAACAGATGTCGCTGTTATCAAACACTGTGGCAACTACTGACGCACTAAAAGTCGGATTATTACCAGCATCGATGCAAAAAGTAGTAATAAAGCTCAGTATTATCATGAAAGGCAACAGTAATTCTTACTGATTAGATCTAGTTAAATTGGACTATTTTTCCATTCATTATCTTCATGATGAATTGACGAAATTATTACTATAATAAGATTTTAATAGAACTATGTACTTTCAAGGGTTATTAACTAAAATGCACGTCAACCGTAAACAAAAAAGCATGATTCAGTTTCATAAATGGCTATGATATTAAAATATAATTTAAAAAGCAAAGTACATAGCCTAGAGTAGGGTGCATAATCAAAGCTATCTGTTAAACTGAACGGAAACGTGATGGCTGTATGAAACATTCAATGTTTGCAATCCCTAAAACAGCATCAAATCATCACCTCACAAAATAGGCCATATGAAAATATTATGTAATGTGGGCCGAGGTTTGCCAAAACATGAACTCCCTGCTGAGAAACGCGTGCAGATATGATTGTGTGGACATTCTGGGGATTGATACTTCAGGAATTCAGTCGGTGTAAAGCAAGGCGCGTGTTTCCAATGTAAAGTTTGGCAGAGGTAAGGCGTTTTGGCGGAGTTCAGGCGGCTGTTTGCGTTTGGGGGAAGAGGAGGAGAGTGGGAGGTCCCTGTGGCGTGACGTTGCGATTGGCCCAGCGCCTTTCTTCAACAGGGTCTCGATGCATCTCTCTCTCTCCCTCCTTTGAGCAGTGGGTGAGAGGGGGGAGAAGAGCAACTTACAGCGGAGAGTCCGGCGTGCGCCTCCGGTAAATGACGCCCACCATTCATACCTTTGCACTTACCGTTACGCATGCCTTTTGTATTACATGTCGGCGTCTGGAAGCGCCACTCCACTGTCCTCACCCTCCTATTTTTCGCTCTTCTAGTCATCATCTTGTTGGCGCATCCTTTCATCACACCACCGGTCCTGGATCCCCCAGCCCAGGTCCTGGAGACGCCTAAGTCTGCAGCAGCGCACCATCTGCTTTATTTCCAGCCTATATCTGAATGACGGGCGGAAGGTTTGACTTCGACGACGGTGGCACATACTGCGGGGGGTGGGAGGATGGCAAAGCCCACGGACACGGGATCTGCACCGGACCCAAGGGCCAAGGCGAGTACGCCGGGTCCTGGTCGCACGGCTTTGAGATAGTTGGGGTGTACACCTGGCCCAGCGGGAATACCTACAAGGGCTACTGGTCCCAGGGGAAGCGGCACGGTCTGGGTGTGGAAAATAAAGGAAAGTGGATCTACCGTGGAGAGTGGAGTCATGGTTTTAAGGGTCGATACGGCGTGCGGCAAAGCCACAACACACCTGCTAGATACGACGGGACCTGGAGCAACGGGTTACAGGATGGATACGGGATCGAAACCTACGGCGATGGAGGTAAGACGCCGGGTTTTATGGATGTGCCACGGCGCTTGTTCGAAGTGTGGTGTCGCTTTAACAGCGGTGACTGGCGATGGGTTATGTAGCGTGTGTGTAGGATGCTCAGACTCAAACTGAGGAGGGCTAACTGTAATACACCAGTGCGTGAATCTCCATCTGGTGTGAACTGAGTTGAATCCCAGATTGCGCACTGCGCATCGTGGTCAAGGCACATCCTCACTTATTCCCCATAACCGACTTTTTTACCCTGGTGGCAACTTTTTTGGAAAGATCATGGTTCCTATTTTATTCATCTGGCAAACTACCGGTTGCTCCTCATATGACAGTGGGAGGAGGGTGACTGCTCCTCATGCCTCTTAGAGAAGGAGTTTGGAAAGCAATCAGTCCATTTAAAGTCAATTAGAGCCCCACCGTCACCTGCTTCACTGTCATTTTCACATTTGAACATTCACAGGAGAGATGTTTCTTGAAGGGTGCATATGCTACTGTTTTAAATGAAATTTAATGTGTTTAACACGGGAGAAGGTGCTAATGTTTAGTAGGACTTAAGTGATTCTAGGTGTGTCTGGACAAGAGAACTCACACATCTGTAGTGGAAATAGCTATGCTAAGTCCCACACAGGAAACAATCTTGTACTTGCTGAAAGTGAGAGGTCAGTCAGAGCTCTATCTCATTAATCATTGGTGTTCACAGATTGTGTTTATGTAAGGACCTGTGTCTGATGAGGGAGACAAGATCGCAGGCAGCCAAAAAAGATACAAGTGCAAGTCTCTTGTGCACTACATAGAGTCCTTTCTTGTTATAAAACGACCAAGGCTTTGGGTGATTTGTGAGCATCATCCTCCTTTAATAGAGGCCTTATGGTGCAGAATAAATGCCTCACATATGATGGTACAGAGGGCTGGGCTTGGGAAATCAGCTGATCCTAGAGGATCTACAGAACATCTGGCTGTCTGACTCTGCAACATCCTGATAACTTGATCTGCAGGGTCACCAAATTGAACTGCAGTGCAGAGCCAGCCTGTTAATCTCACCCTGTTTATCCATCTAAATTCCTCCCCCAGCTAGTATTTTCTGTTAGAATCTGACTATTATGGCTTATTTCTTTGTATTGGTAAATAAGATTCAAGCGCTGGATTAACAAGCCTTTCTTATTGTTACGATAGGAATTGTAATATGATGCTTTGAAGAAGCTACAGTAGGCCGGCAGCCTGTTCATTGGGCTCAGCAGCACCAAATGGGATTAATGAAGTATTCTTCTCATTATGTGACTCATAGCAATTCCCTGTCGTCAGAGACAAACGGATGGTGGTGAATGTGCCTACTGTCGGTGGGGGAGTTAGTGGCTGCCTGAAAATAGGCCCCTGGCTAAGTGATTCACATTCATCCCAAGTGATCCTTAGTATCACTACCTAATCAAATTTCTGTGATTGAGTTAGCTATGCTCACAGTCCCGCATATGAGTCGAAGGCGAGAAAACATTTCATTAAGCAGGGCTCTTTGTTCTCTTATGCAAAACTGCTTCAAGGTCTTGTTGCTGTTATAGAGAATAACTGGTCAACAACATGAAAGGTGTACCACAGAGCAAAGTGCAGAGTAAAGAGCCTTCTTGTGACCATAAGTAGCCCACCAAAATAAATGCAAACTCACTGCAGTAAAAGTTACCCAGCTTTGACTTTAAAGCATCTCTAAAACAAAATAAGCTTTCAAGCATACAATCAGACATTATCATCAGTGTTATTGCAAGTTATAGACATAACCACCATGTTGTCACCCACTGGTTTGTAGACTACCATTTTCAAGCCCTGAATTGAACATTTTGGCCATTACACTTTGACCATTTTGGTTGTGTCAAAGCAGGAACTGACCATATTTGTGGTGGAGCTGGGAAGTTTTCAGTAAAGTGCATTAGTAATCAGTCAAAATGAAAACATGCACAATGCACTAAACTAAGTTCAGGGGTATTCATAGTAAGTGTACTCAGTACTACATATGTCATTGCTACACCTATTCCCTATTGACAGGTCACAACGTATCAGTCACAAGGTAGCCACAGCATGCAGTATTGTAGACTCAAAGCAGTGATGAAGACCATGAACCCATGAAGAGATTGTTTACTGAGGTAATAAATAAAGCAGCGTCATTTTCTTGTAGATTTCTACGGTCACCCCCTCCCCGCTGGCTGTTAGATAGTAGAATAAAAGTCCTTAAACCGTAAATGGTGCGAACACTTCCAATCAGGACTACAGAAATACAGCATTTGATTTTATTATGATGATTATTATTAAAACAAGTTTGTAGTAATTCCTCTCACCAGATATTTCCATTGATTTAGCTTAAAAATAAGCAGCTTATTAATGAGAGAGTCCAGTAAGGCTCTTTAGTATACATTCAGTTCTTAAAATCCTTATGAGATGAATTTGCACCGTGCCTTTTGGTAAATATTGTCAGTTTCTTCTTGGAACTATTGAGCAACAAAGGAACCATTTGCCAATGAGGACCAATTTAGTTTTCTCAAATGGTGCTATTAAATATGCGGTTTCCTCATCCCTAGTGCCATGAGAGGTTTCTGAAGAAATTCTGCAGCAGCTAACAACTAATTTCCACTTCCAGAATTTGTGCCACTTTGCATTTTTTTAAATTTATTCCCATTATTATATTATAATAACACAGGATATTCTGACGTGTAAGACTAAAAAAAATCATGCATATTTTAAGCATAATAACATTGTAATAATGTGAAATTAATTTTGTCAGGTAGAGATATGTTTCCATTCATTTGAAATTATTTTTATTTATGTACAGGATATTGAGAAAATGAAAAACTAACCAGACAATTTTATATAAAACAATTTGAAAAGAAAACTCTCTCTTGATATTGATGTTATGCAACATGTGAAAAAAGGGCAT
This sequence comes from Etroplus canarensis, assembly GCA_015106775.1. Classification (NCBI taxonomy): domain Eukaryota; kingdom Metazoa; phylum Chordata; class Actinopteri; order Cichliformes; family Cichlidae; genus Etroplus; species Etroplus canarensis. The sequence continues at coordinate 43,259 of VUQH01036666.1, read as the reverse complement.
AAGTGAAAGTGTTTGGTTAAAAGGGTTTATAACCTAAAAACATACTTCTAAACTAACTACTAACACTAGTGCAACTGACTGATGCATGTCTCTGTCCTTCAGGTACCTATCAAGGCCAGTGGATGGGTGGAATGCGACACGGCTATGGGGTCCGTCAGAGTGTTCCGTATGGCATGGCTACTGTCATCCGCTCTCCACTCCGTACATCTATGGCCTCCCTGCGCTCTGAGCAGAGCAATGGCGCAGTGCTCCAGGACCTCTCCTCCCCCACAGACACGCCAACAGGCAGCCGCGGTGGCTTTGTCCTTAACTTCCACTCAGACAGTGAGGTTGTCACAGGCAAGAAGAAGGGCCTGTTCCGCCGTGGCTCACTCTTTGGCAGTCTGCGACAGTTGCGCAAGTCTGACTCTCGGACTTCAATATCCAGCAAGCGCAGCTCTGCAAGAAGCGATGCCACCATGAGCCGAATCAGTTCCAGTGATGCTAACTCTACCATATCCATCGGTGATGGTGAGCTACCAGATGAGGACCTACCTCAGGAGGACCATGTGGATGCCACTACAACAGAGTCCTACATGGGCGAGTGGAAGAATGATAAGCGCAATGGATTTGGTGTATCAGAGAGATCCAACGGGATGAAATATGAAGGAGAATGGCTTAACAACAAACGCCATGGTTATGGGTGCACGGTTTTCCCAGATGGCACCAAAGAAGAAGGGAAATACAAAAATAATGTGCTGGTGCGTGGAATAAGAAAGCAGTTGATTCCTCTTAAGAACCCCAAAACCAAAGAGAAGGTAGATCGGGCTGTGGAGGGGGCACAGAGGGCTGCAGCCATTGCGAGGAGTAAAGTGGAAATAGCAGCCTCCAGGTACTGCGTTTGTGTGTGTGTGTGTGTGTATGTGTGTGTGTGTGTGTGTGTGTGTGTGTGTTCATTTGTGCTCCTGCATGTGCATGTAGGTGTACACTGTGTAAATATATTAAAACTGGGTGACCATCCTCAGGCATTTATTTTCACCCCTGAAGAGTCACAGCAGTGTCCTGTTTGACAAATATCTTTTGGTTTGATTGAAGGTTTAGTCTTGTTTAAGAGGAGTCCCATGCCAACAGCTCCGACCTTTATACCACATCAGCAGTCAAGGCTTTTGTGTTACCAGTGTGATCATGCCTGGAAAAGATTCTGTTTCTATTCTCTGCCCATGTTTTTCATTCCCAGGGAGTGGGGTCAGGCATCTTTGTGTGTTTGTGTGTGCATTGTATGCGAGTGTCTAAGTTCATGTGCGGGAGCTGTATAGCCATACCTGTTCCTATGCCAAGTGCATCTTGTGTGCCCAGCACCAATACCTGCTCCTGCTGCCAAGCATTGCTCTGATGTGGCATCTGCTCTTTAACAGGTGGATGAGATGTGACCTTTTCGTTTAAAGCCTCCCTCCTGCAGGGACACAGTTCAGGGTATGCAGCATCGCTTTGACATCCTCTGGTTTCATTGCATCAGGGAATTATTAGACTGAAGACTGAGAGGATGTGTACAAGCTGTGAAAAGGTCTCCGTGCAATCAAGCATGTTTTGATTTCTTACGCTTTCTTTCAGGTGGTGCAAATGAATTTGCATCTGTGAAAACACATCAACAGGCAAAACTCAAAAGCACATACATGTGTGAGACACACAAACAGTGGATTTATAGTCTGTCAATCCAAAAAAGTTAACTTAGCATAATTAACCATAATTTGACTTGTAATTTATTGCATCAATCAGTTAAAATTGTCTTTTTTGTCCTAATGGGCACAGCTTCTCAAATTTACAGATTTTATGTTTTACATGATTAAACAAGTCTAAGCTAATTTAGCCTGGTAAAACTTTTATAAATATCCCAACCTTACGAAGTACCACTGAGGCTGAGGGGAATGTCATTTTTCAGGTAGCTGATCATAAAGTTAGGTATTGGACAACTTATTATTACAGTTCAGTACTAGCTTTTATTAGACTCCATACAGCAGTTCTGAGGGCATTTTTCTTGAGAAGTAAAACTGTTAAAGTGACAATAGACAGCCCCCTCTACCCCCCACAATGATAGCTCTACAGCTTAAAACTACAGCTGGTATTATGATAATAAATAGGCAGGATTTTTTAATTTACTTTTCTAGTAGAAATAATGCCAACTGAAGGTTCTTTTTGAAACCTCTTGAGTCTCACAGCTCTCTCCATGAAGTTTCAGGTTCACTCTTGTTTTGCTTTCTGTTTCTATCCCCCTCCCTCTTTTTTGTTCCTCCTACAGCAACAAAATTCTTGCTTTCACTGGGTCATTTCCAGAACTACTAAAGTTCTTCCAGCATCCACCAATTCAGATACCAGTGCAAAGCTACTGATAAGTTGCATAATCAAATCTTCATTCTTTTCTCTTTTCAAGTGAACTTATTGTCCTCATAAGTTCCATATTTTTATTTCTTTGTCAGCAAGATCAGCTGTATCAGATTGAACTTCAGTCCTGGAAATTGACCAAGTTGTTCATACTGCTCTGTCATTTGAGTTTAACCCAATTTCCAATCCAGACCTCCATTATGTAGTTTCTCATTTGCCCTCTTCTTCTTGTCCAGCTGACATCATTCCTGCTAAATATCTGAGTTCCTACCAGTCATTTTGTCCTGCCCCCCATTATCAATCAAATACTCCCAATTAGCCATATACCCAATTACCTCAAAACAACAGCCAGCATTAGATATCATTATTTTAGATAACTACAGGCCTATTTCCAAACATCCATTAATTGCTAAAATTATTTTTTTTAATTAAGAAAGCTTTGGCTCACGATCTTCTTCAGCTGGTCGAGGGACCAGTTTGATTCCTATCAAAATCACAGCACTGAATCTGCCTTTCTCAAAAAAAAATACAAACTGCCTTCTGATCCATTCACATGAAGGTGAATATTAGGTGAATATTCACCTTCATGTGAATTTATTGGTGGCTTTTGACACCCTTGGTCATGTCGACCTAACTGAGAGATTATTAAACTATGTAGGAGTGTCAGCTCTAAAATGGGTTTCATCATATTTATCTGACTTTTCAAAAAAAAAAATTGTACTATGTGTTTACTATATGTCTTCCAATAATTTGAAACTTTTAGTGTGCACTCTAATCTTCTTCCATCTAGATTATTATAACCCACTTTTTGGAGGCACTGCTTAGTCCTCAATAGCCTGGTTTTAGTTGGTCCAGAACACAGCAGCAAGACCGTTAACAAAAACTAGTGAATGACTGCACATCACTCTTTTTTTCTTGGAGTACAGTTTAGAATTATATGGCATCCCCCTGCTTCTATAGCAGAATTGCCAAGACTTTACTCCAGCAGTCTGTCGCAACAAGTCTTTTAAGCAGCCACACATTTGACAGTGTAGCAGCCAATCTTTGAACAGCTTCCTTGCCTCATCAGATGAGCTAAAGTAGGGGTTTGTTTAAGCTGAAAACAAACTACTTAATTCTCTACAGTTTTAGCTTATTCTGGGCAATTTGGCACTTGTGGTTGTGGTTCACACCAATACTTACAGGTAGGTTTGTATATTCCTGTTTAGTGTGTTTTGCCAAATTTATGAAGCACTTTATAACTGTATGCTTTAAAAAGTAATAATATTTTTTCCAGTAGTTGTAGTAGTAATAGAAGTAGTAGGAATATATTTTAATGGGCTTTGTATAAAAAAGTCTTTCTGATTGGTCGCCCCTCACAAAAAAAGGTTTGAACTGTAAGTGTGTTCGATTTTTGAGATTACAGCCAGTCTGTCTAAGACAACCAAATGAGAGATAGCAGTATGACATGATAAAGATTCAAGAGTAAAGACTGATTGAATCACGCACTAACACCACACCATATTTAAAGCCAAACAGCCAATTTAACTAAAAAAATAAACAATTTTTAATCATGTTGGGCTGCTGTTGAGTTAAGCTAAACAGTATTAAAGTGTCACCATTGTGTCAGCAGTTTATGAAAATTTATGAAAGTATCCACTATTTTGGCAGACTGAATGAATAATCAACAATGAATTTTAACCAATAAAATTGTATTTTACCAATAAAATATTAAAATATTTAATCAACCAAAGATAGAATGAGCATTGCTACTCAAATCAGACATTTAGAGCACCACAGTAATAGCACTATCTGTGAATGGCAGGCTTTATTGCAATTTTCAGACTTTTTCAAATAATAGAATAACTTCTTTTCTGTGAGCAGAAAGGGCAAAAGGCTTTCTTTTGCTGGTTTCAAGGCTATAACATAGAGATTACATTAGCTGGATTTAACATGATTCATATCGAAATGGTGGATGTTGGTTCCACAGATAAAACTCTTGCTAATATGGGTCTTCATCTAAGTAAGTGACAGCCAGTGAGATTGAGCTTAACCTACAGGGAAAAGAAAAAAGGGATAATGTTTTTACAAAATGAGCCATCAGAGCTCCTGTTTGCTTGTGCACCAGAGCAATAATTTACATGTGGAATCACATGACCTAATTCACGGTGCTGAAGCAACAACAGTAAAAGCATTCAAGCTCATGCAAAGTGTTTATGGCAGTAAACCAAGTCCCCTGAAGTAAGTGATCAAATTACTAGATGGTATGTGCAGCTGGAAATCACGAAACAGGTTCTTCTATTCACCGACTAGAATCAGGATGTTTTTTTTGTGTTATAAACAGCCAGAATGGCAGACTGTCACTGTTGTAAGCAGGTTATGTAAGTATCATTATACGGTACAGTGCTGGGCAAAAGATGCACTCATATCGATCCAGCTCTAGTCACATGATTCTCTGTCTTTGAATGTGGAGTGTACCCAGTGGATCCACAGGAAATAAGGGGAGGGAGATAGCACTTGTAGATGAGACAGGAAGTAAAATGGATGGAAATGAGAAAGCCAGGGGGGTAGATGTTGATTGAATGGAATCAGAAATGCGGCAAATTTGCTGAGCAAGAGGTTTCAGCAGAGTCTGGAGTGGACCGAAATTAAAGAAGAGCATAATAAAAAAGGGCATAGAAAGGACACACCCGCCCCTCCCCTGTGGATTACTGTACAGAAGAGCTATCCCATCAGTCACTGGGGTGGAGCTGATGACCTCATGCCCGTGATTAGCCAGTCGATAGCGAGCTAGTGTGATGCAGTGGAGTGGAGACCTGTCTCTCTCATTCACAGTTGTCATTTGCCCTTATCTGTATAGAATGACCTTCTACGGACACATCTCTTTCAGTATGTCCATGTGTGTAATTGGGTGTGTGTGTGTTTGTGTGGTGTGGTTGTATGAGGCCTGTGAACTGAGATAAGTATGTACAACTGAAGAGTTTACCGAGTCATGATGCTTCACCCACAAATCATTTTTGTTACAGATCAGCAGTGTAGGTATCCTGATAACTTGGCGGTTTGTCAGCCTATCCACTGTGCAGTCTGCCTTTGCTGCATATCCCTGGCTAAACTTTTACTCTCTAAGCTACATAATAAAAGCAGAAGTGTTACTGTAAATTGGCCTTATAAAAGCTGATAAGCACAGATATTTAATAATGGCGGCATATTATTTTAATATGGCTCACTGCCTCTGCAATGCAAAGAATGAGAAATATGGTCAGACAAACAGTCCATGCATGGAGACCTACTGTGTGTTTTATATTTCATGGTACTTTTTGCTCTGCAGACTCCAGCAAAAGGTTAACCAACACCTTGTATGCATAAGAGATTTTTTATGATGTAATGCCTGTTTCTTCCTTATAGTAATCAGTAAAACATGTAAACTAACATCCAAAAAGTGTTTACCATCACTACTTTTTTTGTTTGAAGTTCTACCGCACATCCCTGTAGTTTTTTTCATGAAATTTGATAGATACATGAGTTTGAACATGAATTAGAATTCTTTGTTATCCAACGCCAGATTTCTAGTGCTAGATTATTGGATGCAGAATTTCTTTTTGCTGAGTGCAGCAGACAGCTATATCCTAACAGCCAAAAAATATGAATGGGTGCTGGTGGATGGATGCTGGATTAATGTAGCGTTATCAGAAAGAAAAGAGTGCAGGCAGGGTGGAGTGGGTGGAGATGAGTGTCAGGGGTGCTTAGTGACAGAAGGATAGCAGCAAGAATGAAAAGGAAGGTTACAAGACAGTAGTGAGGCGTGCCATGATGTATGGCTTGGAGACAGTGGCACTGAAAAAAAGACAGGAGGCAGAGCTGGAGGTGGCAGAATTGAGGATGTTGAGATTTTCTCTGGGAGTGACCAGGGTGGACAGGGTTAGAAATGAGTACATCAGAGGAACAAGTTGAGAAGTTTGGAGATAAAATCAGAGAGGCATGACTGAGATGGTTTGGACATGTTCAGAGGTGGGATAATTGATCTATCGGACAAATGATGTTGAAGATGGAGCTGCCAGGCATGGGGAGAAGAGGAGAAGGTTCATGGATGTAGTGAAGGAGGACATGCAGAGGGTTGGCATAAGGGAAGACCCCTAATGGGAGCAGCTGAAGGAAGAAGACTTGCCTTATTAAAGGGGCAATACATAGAATGCCTTACTCCAGAAGCTGTGCACACACCAGCTAATCCAGATCCCAAGCTACTTTAAGTTATTGGCCTTCAGATTTCCTATAATTTCTATGGTACATGGACAGAGTAACCTGTACGGCCTTCAGGCCTCCAGTCATCGGTGATGCCTGATGCTGGTGGGCAGGTGAGAGGATGGCGTAAGAGGAAGTGGCAAGAGAACCAGGCTAAAAGCAAACCAGGCTGGCTCTCCTTTTACTCTTGCTTTCTAGTGGTGTTTTTCTTACTTAACTACAATAATATTGACAGGAGCCCAAAACAGACTGTACAGAAGAAAAAGACAGCTTCTGGGCAGCTCTACTTCTTCTTCTTCTCATGTTGGACCGATAAAAGAGGAAGAGTCGACATCACATTGACTGAATATTCCCCCTGTAATATTTCGGCAGTACAACAGAGCGAGCCATATTGTAGCTGCTAATTCTCCACATTGATAACTTTTATCATTTCCTGTTGATAAATTTAAATAATCTTTCAAATTTTTTTTTAAGCTAACAACCTTACATATTGTACTTTTAAACAAATAAGCTGACTATTTTGAATGGCAGAATAATACTGCACTGCATTTTTTTTCAAATAAATAGTAGAACTTCTCCAAAGGTATTAGAAAAATAGTAAGTATGCATGTGAATCCATGTAATATCTCCCTCATTCTCTTTCTCTCTTGCACGTACAAACAAACTTCCATGTAAATCCATTCACTTAATCAGACCCCAACTATCTCCACACAGGAATACTTCACATACACACTCCAGCTCACTCACACAAACTGCTTGACAAACACATAAGTCAGAGTACATGCAGTTTGTGCTACTCTGCTGGTGTGTCAGCAGCGACTACTGCCTAAATAAGGCAAGGCATCAGTTGGCTTATCAGCACCAGCCAGGAATATATACCCGTCCCAACACTGATATAGCAGCCTGCCAGCTCACTCACACTATCATGTCTTCCAAGTGTGTGTGCACACATGCATGTGTGTCCATACCGTATAAACGGGATCAGTATCAAAATGACAAGATTTAAATCCCATGAGTTTCTGTTTGGGAATAAAAAGATAAGATATGCTGGCTATCATTTGGCTAGAGAACAAAGAAAGTGTGCACAATGTGTGTGGTGCCGCAGCGTGTTTGTTTATCACCTGCTGTGGGATGACCTCAGCCACTCACCACCTGCCCTTTTTGGAGTGAGTTATAGATCAGCCCGTGTTTCAACAAGTGAACAAAATAATCCCAACACCCTGTACATCATGTAAGATTCCATGTTGGCTATCCCTCAATGCTGATGACTTCTTCTGCTTCAAATAGGAGCAATGGTGAAGTGAGGTTCATTTTTTTCTGCGTCTGCATATATGCATGTGTTTGATAGGGTGTTGGTGCAATCCGACAAGTCAAATTTGGCTCTTTATAAAGTGATAGCGTGTACAGTAGCACTGTAACCATGTGAAGGGCTGCCAGCAATCTGAATCACGAGTCAGAGTAAAGCAAGCTGCATCATATATTATATTTATACCACATTAAAACTCTCTCTCTGTCTTTGATTTATGGCCGTGTGATGGTGTGACATAACACCTCGTTTTTTCGCTGACATAATCAGTGCTTACACACACACACACGCATAAAATAACCTACCACAGGTTCCTCGGGTTATCTATGTCGTTGTCATTAATGACCAGAGTCATTTCCCAGCTAGGACATAAGAAAGCTTTAAAAATAATGCAGCTGAGGCAATAGCACATACATCATGAATTAGCTGAGCATTTTTCACACGACCCAAAGATCAAATCAAATTACATTGTGTAATGCAATGGTTTTGTGTACTTCAACATATTACCAGTATATTAAGTCATTGTAAGCACTCTGAAAGATGTCAGTGGATTAAAGCAGTGCCATCAGTTAAAACAGTGACAGAGAGTTTTTTGTTTTTGGCTGGACAACCGGACTGAAACCATTATCACAGTATTAATAAGGATATTAATATATACCATAGTAGAGCACTCCAGTAATTTCATTTATCGAAGTCAGTTTGTGCACTACTCAGCCTGTAAAAACAGTTATGTGATGTCTTGCATGGTTCAGTAGAGAGCTGAAAAAACAAGGATGTCATCAGGGTTAGGTTGAAGAGGAGATTTTCAAAGTTATGAGTATAAGAATGATTAAAAAAAGTCAGAGTCAGAGTTGAAAGCTTTTTTCTCTCCACTTCCTTCTTAATATTTTTTTCCACCCTGGTGGGAAACAGTAGGAGGGCGAGAAAGAAAAATGTTGGCACAAATCAGTCCACAGCCTCCAGGAACAGGAGTTAGTACCATTTTCTGGCACCATGAAGATACGTTTTAACAAGAGTAGGAGGAATATGTGTAAATTAGGACTGGGATAGACTAAATTTGTTCACTTACTGTATGAAAGCTTTGTTCCGCAGTGAGTAGAGGACTGTGTTTGCGGGAGTGGAGAGCTGGGCTGTGTCGACAGCAGTGGCAATAGGATTGGGTTTCACCTACATGCCAAAAGTGTGTGGCTGTGGCTTGTAATCTCTTTCAGAATGGCACATATTTCTGCAGCTTCTGGAGAAAGACTGGTATGAGTCAGCCAGCCGGACAAAGAGGCAGGCTGAAGCAGGGAGTCATATGGAGGCCATGGCTGTTTTAACTCATGTAGTCATTCACCTAAAGTCATTAAAAATGGAAAAGTACTCTGTGTATAGCTGGTTTTACTCTGTCCTCTATTTCCTGTTCAGTCTTTCTTGATTTAATTTATGACAAATGTCCTAGAATACTATATTTGTTTGGTTATTAAGCAGCAGATAGATGACCTGTTTCTTCATTATGGTGTATCTTCTTGTCTCAATGTTAATTGTGTATAATTGAAGTTAATGAGGGTTAGAATCAGTGGAGTAGGTCAGGTTTTGTATTAGACACACACAGACAAACAGAGTTCTTCAGAAGTAAGCAGTCATCATTTTCAAGAATGTCCCTCTGTGTGCGTGTTGATTTAAAAGAGTTTTCCTGGAGGAAGATAACATGTAAAATCCCAAATGTCAATGACCTTTGGTGTGTAATTCTTTGCTTGATGTCAGGAAGACATCTTCAATAATGGTTGACTAATCAACGTATCAACACCTCTAAATTGCTACAGCATGTGGACTGTGATAGCATCTCCAGTGTATCAATAAAATTCACTGGAGGGGGAAAACCATAAAATTCAAAAAATTCTTTTTATCTACAGTTTTGACTGTCTGTATTGGAATTTGGTGACTTGTCAAGAATGAGCCATATATTTTTTTCAAATATTTGATATGAGTGACATCTTAGATCATCATGTTAGTCACTGTCTATACTGTGGTATTGTGCCATCCATCCATCCATCCATCCATTATCTTAACCACAGTGTCTAATGGAGCTGAGGTCTATCCCAGCTGCCATAAGACAAGAGTCGTGGTACACCCAGAACAGGTTGCCATACAATCTCAGGGCCACTTTTGGTTACACTGTTAATTACTTTCTTTGTCAGCTTTTTTGGGTTTTAAAATTTCACAACAATGCCCATCACAATTCCCAAAGCAGTATCTTTAAATACCTGCAACAGATTGAAAATATTCAGTTAAAGAGACTACTCTCTTCCTTGAGAAGCTATACCTGGCAAATTTTATCGTTGTCTCTTGAAAGAATCATGCAATAGTGTATAATTTATCAAAAATGCTCCCATTTATTTTGTAAAATAATTCAGTAGCAGTTTCAGGTCAAAATCAAAATTCTGGAACCTCGACTCAGAAAGTGACAGAGTAGCAGATCAAAGTAACTTATTACACTGAAGAAAAAATACCTAAAATTCAGTTCTGCCATAAATGCAGAAAGCAACATGGGTATGACTGATATGTATAAATGTCAGACAGAAACATTTTCTTATTTATTGTCTCGCAGTATACAGTCAAAAAGAAGTTTGCTTTTGTGGAGCCTTCAGGTATGTGTTAACATAATATCACAATCTTCCCATGAGTGGACGTCCCACCAAATTCACCCCAAGTTCAGACCATCAGTCCAAGAACTATATCTCAGAATCTACAGGCGTCATGGTCCTGTGTTTTTGTCAGTGGTTTTGTGCGTATTTGAGTTTCTTTGTTCTTTAGGGTCTTTTGTATTCTTAGTTATCATCAGTGATTGCTTCCTTGTTTATGGTTATGTTTCTTGAGTGCCCTGTGTATGTTTAGTTCCCCAGATTTCTTCCTGCTGTGTCCCTGTATGTCTGAACTTTGTGTTTGTCATATTCCCAGTTATGTTTTCCTCTTCCTGTTTTACTTTGTAATCTGTCTGGTCTTGTGCATTGTGTTTTGTTTTACTTCCTGCCCTTGATTGTTGCCACCTGTGCTCCTCTCCCTCCTGTTTCTTGGTTGCTCGTCAAGTTTGTGTGTATTTACACCCCTGCCTGCCTCCTGTTCCTTGTCATGTTGTCAGTCTCCTGTAGTCCTTGTTTGCCCTCTGTAATCCTCCGTAGTCTTTCCTAAGTCTGGTCTCTGCCAATGTTAGTAAGTCTGCAGTATTAGCTCTACTCCTGGTTTCTATGCCTTGTTATTCTAGTCAGTATCTAAGTCTATAAAGCCAAATCCAGTTAATGTTTAGTTCCTGTTTGTGCACTTGGACCTTATCAGCTTTCAATAAAGCTCGCTTTTGGGTTTGAAACTGCCACCCAAAGTCCTGTATTTGGGTCCTCTCGCCTCACTCACACCTGAAAGCATGACAATAGGCCTTGGTTAGCATGTTAAATGTTAAAGTTCATGACAGTACAATTAGAAAAATACTGAACAAATATGGAATGTTTGGAAGGTCTGGAGAGACCCTCTTCTCTCTAAAATGAATGTGGCAGTACAGCTTAGGTTTTCAAAGCTGCATCTGAACAAGCTGCTAGACTTCTGAAACAATGTTTTTGGACAGATGAAATGGCCATAACGCACAGTGTCATGTTTGGTAAAAACCAAACACAGCATATTAGCAAGAACACCTCATACCAACTGTCAAGCATGGTCATGGAGGGGTGATTATTTAGGCTTGTTTTGCAGCCGCAGGACCTGGGCACCTTGCTGTCCTTGAGTCGACCATGAGCTCTTCTGTAAACCAATGTATCCTGGAGTCAAATGTGAGGCCATCTGTCCGACAGCTAAACCCTTGACCCATATTGTGTCATGCAACAGGTCAGTGATCCCAAGCGCAGCAGCAAATCTACAACAGACAGTCATTGCAGTAGCCCAGTCAAATTCCAGACCTCAGCTTGACTGAAATGCTGTGGTGGGACCTTAAGAGAGCTATGTATAACCTCAATGAACTGAAGCAATATTGTAAAGGAGAGTGGGCCAGAATTCCTCCACAAGAATGATGATGTCATACAGAAAACAATCACTTGTAGTTACCATTGCGTAAGGTGACTCTACAAGCTAAAGAATTATGGGGCGTTCTTAGTTTTCACAGGACTGCATCAAGACCTGTGGAAATTTTCTTTTTTACATGACAGTGTAGACTTATATCATCCAACCAAATATTCATACTTATTGCAATACCCACAATCAAGTTATATAAAATACCAACAATAATTGCTCATAATTTCTTTACAAAAATCACAAATGATGAAGAATAGCAGCAACCAAAGATGTGGCAATAATAGCAAACATCTGTTTATCTGAGACACCAAGAAGAGTACATCTGTCATTTTAACTTTGCCTAAAGCAAATCTTAAAATCTCTAAAAGTCCCTCTTTTTTTTGTACCTACAGCTACCACAGCCACAGGTCATTAACCTCCCGATACTGATGTGCCCCACTAAATCTGTTCAGCCTCTTTGATTGGCTAGCTAGGCTGCTTTCACTCCAGATGTTCATGGATTGGATTATGGAATTATCACGTCTGTTGTTGAATAAGAGTATTGCTTTTCCACACAAGATCTCTTCCTGAAGGATACAACCACTGTTCTAATCACATGTACAGATGATACTGTATGTGCTGCCGTGTCCATAATGCTTTTCCTTTAGGATTTTGTAGAAGGGAGTCTGTAAACAGGTCATCTATATTTGTCACATTTTATTTTCTATCATTGTCTGCAGTTTTCAACAAGTTAAAAATATATAAAGATAATGGGTATTTCACTTATTACTGTATCATGCATGCATAGCCCCTATGTTAAATTATGCGTCACGGATATAAAGAATCTAAAATAGCAGACTCTATACAGAATACTGCTGTGAGGAACACTGTGAGGGTGTTCAATAGATTGCTCCTACCTCAGGGTGATATGAAATTAATTCAGGGTAAATAGGGAAATAGGGCAAAAAGGAAGACTTTGTTTAGAGTAAATCACACAATTCCCTGTGGGCTATAAGGTCTCATGCTGTTTGTGAGGAGGCTGATCTGCTGTATATGTCATGTATAGTTAGGAAAGTTATTTGCTACACACGAGGAACAATGGGAAAAACCGAAGTTACCACCTTATATTAAAATTAAGCAAAATTACTGCTCTGAATCCCGTGATATTGCAGACTTATCAAGAAGTCGTAGGTCTTTAATTTAATTGCACAGCAGTTAAGTAGAAACTATTCCTCTTGCCCTTAAAGTTGGCAGATTTAAAAATATCCAGGAGGATTACAAGTTGTGTGAATTATGTGAATTAGTAGAAGCATTTTTTTCTGTATTGTCATTATGATTAGTTTACAAAATGTCAGAAGTAATGACAGAATGAAATGGTTGTTTTAATTATTTGGATTTTTATTAGTTAGCTGGTTTGTTGCTAAACCTTAGAAAAGATGTCAGGTTTATTTGTTTACTACTTCTAAGTTATGGTGCTTCTCTGACTATTTGTAATTGGTGTCATATAAGCCTATTCAAGCTGGGTGCAACGATAAAATCAAATTATGTCTCCTTTTGAGCCAATAGACTAAATGATTTCAGTGATACAGCACTTGACACATACAGTACTGTTCAAAAGTCTTGAACCAGCCCACATTTCTCTAAATTTTGTTAGGAAAATGAGAAATGGGTGCAATGATTTATTGAAACATGTGCAATCATAAATGTAAACACAGTACATAAGGCAAAAACAGAGTTTGGAAAATTCAAATCAGCTTGAAAGTCAATATTTTGTATTTCTTCAGGAATAGTTCTCTAGACTTCTTGAAGGACATTGAAAAGCTTTCCATTGGATGTTGACTGCCTTCTGTTCCATTCTCTTCAAAATGATCCTACTTTGCTTCAGTAATGCTGAGGTCCATTCATCACTCCAGTATAGTTCTTGTGTAATTTGGCATGCCTCAGCTTTCCCTGTTTCCCTTCCTGAAAAATGGCTTCAAGAGAGTCAACCTTCCACTGAAATCATTTCTGATGAGGCCATAGATGGATCAACTGAAAGGTCAGATGCATCTAGATGCTTTACTTTTTTTTCCTATTTCTTAATCGTCCCCCACTTGTCCAGTTTCCTCCAATTTTTGAGGATACATTGCATATCATACCAAGATATGCCAAGTTTTCAGCAAATGGCTCTTTGATAATCACCTTGATGGTGCAAAAATACTATTTTACATCTGGCAAACTGTGTTATCTTTAGCATTTTTCATAGATTTAACTAAAGACATGGGAACAAATGATGTGTTTTTGCAACAGACTACTAGTAAGAAAGTACCTTAGGATAATATTTAAATTTGGTTCTATGCTTAGTTTATGTGTAGACACGTCACATGTTCATCCCTTGTGTTAGGTGCCTGTTTCATGCTTGAATGATTCATGGGTCAGTTTTAAGTGGCATAACAAAAAGAAAGCATTACTCTGGAAATGGTAAGGCACAAGGACTGGGCTGAAAATGATTGAAAAAGCAGCCAATGGTCAAAGAAAAATGTTGAAAGACCTTCAGAAAGCCTAAGGAATTATTGCTCAAGACCACTTTAGAAACAAGAAAGTCTGGCTGAATTTAGGGGTGGCTCAGGATTTTTTCACAGACATGATTGTATAAATGTTTTAACAATAGCACACTTTATATGTCACTATCAGTGCTGATTTCTTCGTGTCAGTCCATGAAACAGCCATAACAAGCAGATTGCTTGAATCTTACATCACAATTTATTTAGCTGTGGGCAGATGTAACCCAATGCTAATGCTCCGTTTGGCTTTGCAGTGAAAAGGAAATTGATGGTTTTGTGTGTGTGTGTGTGTGTGTGTGTGTGTGTGTGTGTGTGTGTGTGTGTGTGTGTGTGTGTGTGTGTGTGTGTGTGTGTGTGTGTGTGGG
>VUQH01036666.1:0-14588 GCA_015106775.1 Etroplus canarensis | reverse complement strand
GTGTGTGTGTGTGTGTCATCTTGTGCATGTGGGTGTGAGAGAGAGGGAGAGAGCGAGAAAGAGTGTGTTTTGCTAAGAGTGCAGCGGAGCAGAAAATGTGCTGTGGATTAACATAAACAGAACTGGCATCCTGCAGCTTAAACAAAAGCTTGTATTCAAATAAACTCAAAGATACAATGATGGTGTTAGAAGACAGTGTATGTTACAGTTGTTGTTTTTGTGAACAGAAATTTTGTTAATGTGACAAAACTCACATTTTTATTTGTGTTTTTATTGTGAGTATTTTTGTTTTGGCTGTGACTAGTACCATGGCCTATTTTAATGACCCTCTTTAAGAGGGTTGCAGACTCAGCCCAGTTGATCAATGTTCAGCGGAAAGAAACACCACAGCCATTTGGGTAACTGAGTCCCAGTACATGTTCCAGCTGACCTGGCAGGATTTCTTGGAAGAGTACTTCTAATAAATCTTCACTCACTTGTCAAGAGGGTGTAGACATGCTCAAATATCTCCAAAACAATCACACAACTAACTAATATTTCTTGTATGTGCATGTTTCTCATTTTAAAACACAAGAAAAACATGATCAGCCTAGTTTGGAACAAGCTGCAGACTGCCAGTGTCGTGGTCCTCTATATGTTTGAGACCATGAGGGGTTGTTGAAGTATCAAGAACCATTTAGAAAATGTCTGGAACCTCTTGAAGGAATCTGGCCCCAACTAGAATGAAATTGCTTGGGCCCGCCCACAAAGCCCTAACTCTTATTGAGCTATGGTGTGAAATTAAGCTCAGTAGATATATTAAGCCCCACAGATGTTCAAATGTCCCCCTGTCTGTTTGTAGTGGGTCTTATTGGTTGTGGCGGATATGAAACAAATTAGACTGCCATGCAGCTGAAAAATACTTTGGGCTTAGGAGTACTGAGGCCCAAAAGATTCCATAATAAGGCTGCTTACGCACATATGCCATTGGATGGACTTGTTACCTTCTTGATATGATATTTGCGTAATTTTTCTTAGAAGTGATGAGTGTCAAATTATTGTTAATTCTTTATGATTTGATTATACTGTACAAACTCATTTGGTGCCAGGCATGTAATTGACAAAACTGATCTCTGAGCTTAACTGTTTTCCAGCTCATTGAATCAGTACTGAAAAAGGAGGCACTGCAATGTCTGGTCAGGGTGAATAGGCGTAAAGAAGCGTGGTAATGTGCAAAACCTTTCTTTTTACACGTGGTCTCTATAATTTCTACATTTCTTTCTATTTCAGATTATATGTATGGGATCCTTCTCTGCTCATACCATCTGATGCACTTCAAACAAAGCAGTGTTATCCTTCCTCTCAGTCACTCTGACACCATCTAATTCAGGCGCAGGGGAAAAGCAGGCGAACAAAGAGCCTAATGTCTCTAATAAATATTAATTCAGCAAAAGAACAAAAGAGACAAATAAGGTGTCACTTTCACCACATGTGAAATTACATTTACATTCAGACACCAGCTTTATCGTCTGCACATTAAAGGGATATTAGAGGAAATTCCCGAATGTACATAGTTAAAGGAAGAGTTTTCATTCCTCCTACAAGCAGTAACATCCTAAAACTATCTCTGTTACTAACCCAGAGAGAACTTCAGTCAATAAACTGTAGAAAAAGGAAGTATTTTTTTTCTCATATCTACATGTGTCAGTGTTGCACCTCATCAGCTACTGGTTGAATATTAAGAATTGAAGACATTTTGCAGGAAAACAAGAAACTGATAGAAGAGGATGACTGATGATAAAGATGAGCCTGCAGGGGAGCCTTCCTTTGTGAAATGGTGTTTGTGACCTTGCATTAATCAGTCCATTTCCTTCTGTCTCCCTGTGTCCCTGTTTTCTAGTTTTGCATATGGAATTTCAATATAATGTTGATAAATATTTCATTTGAAAGTTTAACTCTGCTGCAGGGCAGATCTGGTTTCAACATGAACCACAGTAAAACTCTGGGGTCAAATGAACAGAAAACTGACAATTTTCTGCTACTGGAACTAGCTGGTTCACAAATTTTTGAATAGCATCTGGTGTTCAGTCTTTAGGGTTTCTAAATTGCTGACAGTCATAACTGCAGTATGTCTGTATGTTCCGAACAGTATATAGTGTCTTTTCTTTTGCCTTCATGCATTTTCATGTAATGAAAATACATGAAAATAAATGTTAGGTAATGAACTTTAGAAGTTCATTACCTAACATTTATAACTTGTTTTAGCTCACCCTGCCAAAGGACTGATGAACTTATGCCATGGCTATTCATCAGTACATCCTCAAATCAGAGTCAGAATATTTTATTAATTCTGAGTGGAACTGTTCAGTTAAATATGAGCGATAGAAAATAGCAAGATAAAATATATAAATCCTGTAAAAAAAAAAAAGTGCAAAATATAACATAGAGTCTCCAAAGTTAAATAATACTATATACAATATATGCAAGATATGGCAGAAGAAAGTACTCCAGCTGTCATTGGGAGGAGTTGTAAAGTTTGATGGCCACAGGTAGGAATGATTTCCTGTGGCATTTGGTGGTGCATCGTGGTTGAATAATTCTATTGCTGAACATGCTACTGTGCCTGTCAAGCATATCATGGAAAGGGTGTGAAGGAGTCACTATTCCAGTCTACTGTCCCAGCATATTACAGCATAGAGGATGGCACTGACCACCACAGGCTCATAAAACATCCTGAGCACCATCCGGCAGATATTGAAGGAATAGAGATGGCTCTGGTCCTTCTTGCAGAGGGCTTCTGTGTGGTTAGTGAACTACGGTTTGTTGTCAGCGTGAACACCACAAAGACGCCATGGATGGAAATGGGAGTCACCAGTGTTTGTGCTCAAAGTCATTTGCTTTTACTGTTCCTCCTACAGTATTATTTTGATTTTAGTGAAACTTGCACACAGTGATCACCTAATGGCTCTTCACCCAAATTGGGCTCAAGGTGAAGGCCACGTTTGTCATTTTATGGGCACCTTTTCACTTTCACAAGAATCGCTGTTCCTAAGTGCATTGGACTGGATTGTAATGTTCATAAAATGAGTGTTTGCATGTGCTTGTCTTCCATCTATATATAGATGCCATCATTACATTTATTTATGATATTCTTTTTTCTGGAGCCAGGTTAGGACCAGTCAAGAACTATGGCTGCTGTCTTGGATATGACTATTTGTGAGCCTCCTTGACTTCTCAGTGGGTTTTAATTCTCATTAGTCTCTGCAATTCTCTGTTAGTAAAGCTGTCAGTAGCTGGTTTACAAATATCAGAGTAATAGCTGGTGATTCATCTTTAGACTTTCTAAATCTGGACAAATCAATAAATTAGTTTCCCAAACTGCAACCAAACCAAACCAGTAAGCAGTAGCATATTTCCTTGTTCTAGAACTTGACTGTGATGATAATTAAAACTAGAGTGAACCAAGTTTCCAAGTTTAGCTGTGCATTATGGGTCATATTAATGTGTGTCACTCCTCTCACCCCTTCAGGACCTGACTATGTAAAACAACAGTTAAAGGAGCCAGTGGAGATTAAGGAAGTCCCTGTTGAAAAGAAGGACAGCTCCCCGCGAGATTCTCCCCACTTTTACCGCAAGGGCACCACTCCTCCCCACTCGCCTGTGACCAGTCCTGCAGCCACACCTCCCCCCTCACCTCACTCCAGCAAGAAGAAAGGCCAGCTCGCCAACAGCACTAGCCGCAAAACCAGCAAAGAAGAAAAACCTTCCCGCAAGATTAGCAAAGAAGAGAAACTAAGTCAGAAGACCAGCAAGGATGAACGGTCTAGTAGGAAGCTGAGTAAAGAAGAAAGGCAGCCTGTCACTGATGCCCCCAAAGGTTCTCAGGCACAAACTGAGGCACCACCTAAACCCACTAAAGTTCAACAGCCTACCCCATCATCTGCTCCTCCTTCACAGCCTCCTGCAGTTCCAGTCAATGGCCAGCTCCACTCAGAATATCACAGTTACTATGTCAAAGCCCCTACAAGGGTCCCTCCACCCCCGGACCCTGAGGATGATCTAGAAGAAGAACCTAGTGCCCTGGATTTGGCACGTATGCCCCCACAGGCCTCTAGGGTTTTTAGTACACCCACTCCTAAGCCAACCTCTATACGGGAGAGCAAGAGTGACCAGAAACTCAGGAAGCAGGATTCCCTAAAGCCAAAGAGCCTCGCAGACACAAAGAAAGCTAGCATGGAAATTGCAGAAGGCACGGAAGAATCAGTAAGTGTCAGTGAAAGGGTTGAAAGGAGTGCTTAAAGGAACATTTTGGGCAATAAGTTTAATCCCAGATACTTGCTCTACTTCTTATTTCTTCTTAAAAGAAGGAACATAGGGAAACACATTCCATCTCCTTAACTTATTTTCTTTTTTTTACTTGGGTTTATGTGTCTGATTATTTCTCACTGGGTGGGGCAAATAACGTGTGTGTGTGTGTGTGTGTGTGTGTGTGTGTGTGTGTGTGTAGTGGTTGTCTTTCAACTAGTACCAGTTGTAAGTGTGATATAACACTGTGATTTTATATACTTTATGGCTGCAAGTAAGTTGAGTTTGCTGTCTTAGGACACAGCTGTGCTGTTTATCCCCATTTTTAGTCTTTGTGTTATACTAAGCCCACCAGCTTCTGACTATAGATTAATGTTTAGTCTAGTGGTATCAACTCTGATATACAATAACTTTTGTTCTTTATATTTTAATGATTACTAATAATGCTGAAATCATAGCCTGTATTGAACAGATGGAAACCGCAGAATCATGAAGTCAGTGTAGATGCAATCCTGGAATCTATCGGCTAGCCTACTCAGTTAGCTTCTGGGACAACAGACAATTTTTCCATGCTTCCAGTGTAGTCAAACTATCTTGATAATTACTGTTACTGTTATTGTTTACAGATATTTTTTTTAAAAAAAGATAAGGGAAGAAGAAATAAGATAAGATAAGAAAGCCTGTATTTATCCTTTATACTTTATTTCTTATCTTATCTTTTCTTTTGTAGTTACATATCTAGCTGAGGGTTTAGAGCAGGGGTGACAAACATATGGCCAGTGGCCAGAACCAGCCTACCAAAGGATCTACTCTGGCTCACCAGATAGCTTTGGAAAGTGTTAAAATTGCAAACAAGTTGGGCATAAATTTTGTACTTAACTCTTACATTTATCTGTTTTACAGCTAAGTAAGTGGTAGACCATTAAATCGAGGTATTTTCTGTTATTATTCCATTAAACGTTTTGTTTTTCTCACTGTTTACTATAGCAATTTCTGTTTCTTTTTTCTTTTCCCCCTGTTTTTACAGTTGGGCCACAGCACACAGTACATTTTGTACTATAAACGAAAGACATTTTTTGTGTGAATTAACAAATCTTTTGTTAGATTTCAGTTTTTAAAATAATGAGCTGCCAGTTCTTTTTTCTGTAATTTTACACAATGATTTCTTAAAGTGTCAGCCCAAGAAGTTCTGCTGACAGGTTTATTTACTACAGTACCATTTCTTTGTAAAGTTTGTCAAGCTCACTTAAGATCAAATTGTCCCCGAATATAAAACAAGTTTGACACCCCTGACTTATAGATTACATTTAAATAAATGCAATCTCACTTTTACATTCCACTAGGACTGTTTACTTGCATGTAAACAAAGCCCACTCAAATGTCATTGGTTAGTAGAACACTGATCACAAATCAGAATCATAATACTTTATTAATCCCAGTGGAAAATTGCCCAAGTGGACTATAAACAGGAACCACAAAGCTTCCTATACCAAAAATCCCATCCCTTGCTTACAGATTATGCATGTTTGTATGTAAAAAGCTGTTCATACAGACTTTAGCTGCGTGATAGCCTGAAGGGGGCGAATTCTCTGAATGTAAAACAAGTCAGATTGCAAAGAAATCTATGACTTCAGTAAACAGTTTCCTGAGAATTTATGGTCTAGTTCTAGCTAATTTCAAGTCTTATTCAATACAACAGGATGTTCATTTTGCAAATTGTGTAAATCGTTTGAACATGCGATACAGTGACATTATAATGTCACTTGTAGCTTATGGTGTGAAAAAAATCAAAGACAGCCACAATGCCAACTCAAGGCTTCATGAGTCATTTTTATATTGAAAAGTTTTCATGTACTCCATTAAAGTACAGATCATTGATGCACTACTTTACATTTTTTATTTTATGTATTTTTTTTGTCATTTTTTGCAGGGTCCTAACTCCATCCTTGTTGCTATGGTAATGCTGCTGAATATTGGCCTCGCAATTATTTTTGTCCATTTTCTGACATGATGATGCTGTTTCTCAGGTAAGCTTATTTACTTTGTTGTATTATGCCATATTTGCTTTTCAATAAAAATCAGTGATCACAGCATGAATTAATGTCTCATGTCTAGTCTGCCTGGTATGCCATACTGTGTACCTGAAATGTGACAAGTCTGAATTACATCGATACATTTCCAACACTGTTCAAAATGTTTGAGCCACCCCTCATTTCTTTATATTTTGCTTCCAAGGAGGCAGATTTTCTTGGAATTTTTTAAAGTGGTCTTGAGCAATAGTTCTGCCAGGTTCCTAAAGGTCTTTCAATGTTTTTCTTTGGACATTGGCTTCTTTTTTACTCATCTTCAGTCCAGTCCTTTTATCTGACCATTTTCAGAGGAATGTTTTTTGTTTGCTATGCCACTTAACACTGACCTATGAATCATTCAAAGCTAAAAAAAAAGGCACCTAACACAAGGGATGAACCAAAGCTGCATCTACAGATAACAGACAACTCAGCAAAGAATTCATTTTAATTTATATCTTTAGGAAGTCTGTTTACTAGCAGTCTGTTGCAAAAATACATTTGATCACATTTTTTTCAGAATCAGAATACTTTCTTTAACTAAATCTACAAAAAAAGAGAAAGATAGTTGGAAAATAGTATTTTTGCACCAACAAGGTTATCTCCAGAGTCGAAAACATGCTATCTCTCAAAATGGTGTGCAGTGTGTATGTTCTTAAAAATGTGATGAAACTGGATGAGTGGAGAATAAAAGAGAAGTGGAAGGCCTAGTAGATTAACAGTTTCTGAAAGTCATGTCCTTAAGAAATAGCAAAATGAACAAAAATCTGACACAGGATCTTTCAGATGCATCTGAACCTTAAGTTGATCCATCAACTGTCTGCTGAAGCCTCATCAGAGATGGTCTCAGTGGAAGGCTTGCTGTCAAGAAGCCATTTTCAAGGAAAGAGAACAGGAAGAGAAGGCTGAGTTATGCCAAATTACACAAGAACTGGACTGAAACTCAGTGACAACAGGTCTTATCAAGAAACCTATAGAGTGTAATGAAACATTACTGAAGCTGTGTGAGATCATCTGACAGAGAACAGAACAAAAGGCAGCAGTTATCCAAAGAAGAACTTTGGAATATCCCTCAAGAAGCCTGTTGATGTGTTCCTAACGACTACTTAAAGAATGACAAGAAAGCTTGCTTAAAAGAGTTTAAGCTGCATTAAAGAATAAAGCTAGGCATACCAAATATTGACTTTAGAGCTCATTAGAATTACCAAACTCTCTTTTTGCCTTATTTACTACATTTCCATTTATATTTTCATTTTTTCTACATTTCAATAAATTGTTTCACCTGTTTCCCATGTTCCTAGCCAAACATAAAAAATGAGGGGTAGCTCAAGATTTTTGCACAGTACTGTACAAACTGTTTTATATTTCAGTGGAACCATGGCAACTGGTGCAGTTGCATCGTCGGCCTTGAAACATGAAAATGCCGCCAGTGAAACACGGGGATGGCCAAAGGAATCAGCATGAAATCGAAGAGAATCAAGAGGAAGACAACGATACCACTAACCTGTTACTGGCCTTGTTTAGGGCCAGCCCCGTGAATTAGCTCTCCTTTGGCTTCTTTAAAAGCTAAGGTGAAATGTTGTGTCTAGTGAGATAAAAAAAAGTTTAAAAATTGTAACCAAACATACATAATCTAAAAAAATAACAAAACAAAAAAAGAAGTAATTGAAACCCACACATATGCTGATCCAAGCACAGGTCTCTGTAGCCCACTTCCACTGCCTTGGCAGAGATAGCAGTGGGCAGACGGACTGTGCTGGAAGAGTGTGGAGATGCACTTTTAGATGACGGGAGCAAACAGCTGCCTTTCTATTTTGCCATCTGACGTTTTGATGGGGAGATGTGAGCCCGACCCGAGGGGGGACAGTTTCAGCGGGAGCGCGCTTGGGTGTTCGGAGTATTTTCTGGGGTTCTCACCGCTCTTGCAAGAGGAAAGCAGGCATGGCCACTGCCAGCAGTCAGTGCTAGCACGGTCACTAGCCAGTCTTACTCTATACACCCAAACATCACTGCACCTTCCTCAAGCTCCGTCCATTGTAATGCAGGATACACTGCTTTGAAACACTCCCCGTGCATGGTACAGTTTTAACATTTTTGTTTTTGTTTGTTTTTATTTTTGTTCTAACGTAGCTTTTTGTTTATAGATGGTCTATCAATGTTGGTTACCTGCCGTCATTTGCTTGTAGAAATCTGTTCTTTTCTCAGAATAAATAAATAAATACATCTTGTTTGCCCTTTTTCTTTGAATTTCAAGCTGTAATTTGACAACCGTGTTACTGAAAGTGCAATATGTTTATATTTTCAAAAGTTTAAATAATATTTTGCCAAAAAGGGGATGGCCCCATTATAAAAATCCTATTCTTCATTTATTTTGTCAGACTCACATAATTTTAATAGACTGGTTTTGAGAGAAGTGGTAATTGTAAGCAGTCATTATAATTAGGAAAGTGGTAATTTAAAAGCTTGTTATTTCTGAGAGTAACAAACGTCTTATGTTATTTATAAAACCAGAAGGAAAATTATTTCATTGCACATGCCTAGACCATTTTGCTTGAATTTCTTCACTCGATTCTTTGCTTTCACTATATCAATAAGATGCAAAAATGCAGCTAACACAGCTGTTTGTGTAAGCCCAGAAATGTTTGCTCACTTGCTTGCTTATGAGACTGTATCAAGACAGTTTTGTGGACAGTTTATTCAGGTCAAGGCCATGGGGAATGTGGCTGCAGGGAGAAGAGAGATGCCTTCAAAAGTCTTTAACAGTACTACTGTTTACCTCAAAAATGATGAGGAAGTGGGGGGAGGGAAAGAAATGCCATCCTTGTCTTAACTTTGTTGTTAACTTTGGGAATACTCTGACTGTTGTCATCACCTGAACCATGCTTTTAACTTGCCTCATCGTAGCTGCTTGTAGTCTTTGTTGCAGGTATGGCATGAGTTTCTTTGATTTTCAAAGTGGTTGTTTATATGGTGGACATTTACTGTCACTTTTACCAAGATTAATTATTTATTCACTGTATAGCTGATGTGTTTGTGAACATTGGTCATCAGGGAAAGGGCTTTAAAATGTCTAGATTTTCTTTGCTGCAGTCCTGTTTTGAAGGTCAACTTTACTATAATGTCTGTTATAAAACTAGTTGAGCACTCAGAGAGCTCATCCTCCACCAAGGTCAATGAACTGTTTCAGAGTTTTAAAGAAACGGATCAGATCTACACCAGAATTCAATAACTTCTTCTTTTGCCCATGTTCCACCTTTAGTTATTGTGTAATCCTGCTGGCAAACAAACAGCACTGAAAACATCCTTCTCCCTTGGTGGAAGAATAAGCAGCACGTTAGTTTTAGAGACTTCAACCAGTTTGATATTTGCAAACCATCCTTACAACTACTAGAAAATAACTACTGAAATTTATTTAAAAATATGGTTTAGACAATATAAAGGTTGAGACTGGAATTTATGAAGGTTTAACTAAACAGTCTGTTTATGGGATATTTTTTGAATTGCAACATTGCATGTTGGAGACATTTATATAGATTATTATATACTATTTATAAGGATTTTTACAGAGCACAATCCAGAATCTGGTATGAGTTGGTATTTTTCTAACAATTTGCACACCTGTATTTTGACAATGAATATAACTTGTTTGTAATTGGTAATGTAATGCACATATGATAATGTTTGACAGTGGAAAAAATCTTTATTTCTAATTGGATGTACTGTATGTACCATTGGGGATGTGAAAGGCAGATGTACTTGTTTGAGCATTTTAAGAAATAACAAGAAGCTGTGGGAGATTTTTGATATCTCAAGGTTCATGTTACCCCACTGATTTGTGCAAAGTCTTTGGAGATGAAGTTATGTGTATAACAATAAAGATGTTATGCCTTGTTAAACAAGCTGCCCATCTGTTTCAAAGTTTGATGTGTTGTGCATTCAGAGATGCTCTTCTGTATACCTAGGTTGTAACAAGTGGTTGTTTGAGCTACTTTTGCCTTCCTGTCAGCTCAAAGCAGTCTGGCCATTCTCGTCTGACTCTGGCTTCAACAAGGCCTTTTTTTACTGGATATTTTCTCTTATTTGGACCAGTCTTTGTAAAAACCTAGAGATGATTGTACAGGAAAATCCAGTCAGCAGTTTCTGAAATACTCAGGCCATCAGGTCTGGCACAAATAACCATGCCACCTTGAAAGACCCTTTAATCACCTTTCTTCCCCATTCTGATGCCTGGTTTTATCTTCAGAAGGTTTACTTGACTAAGTCAACGTACCTAAATGCACTGAGTTGATGTAATGTGATTGGCTAATTAGCTATTTGCATTAAAAAGCAGCTGAACAGGTGTAGCTAATGAAATGGCCAGGAAGTGTATATAATAGGACAGCATACATGCAACACAAATAATTCCAAACAAAATCTACAGATGGATTTGAATTGATAGACACAAGGATTTCCACTTGTCTTATAAAAATGTTTTAAATTCCTGTTTCGTGTTCACTTCAATGTATCTCCATGCAACAGTGCCCTCATGCTGACCTTCTCTTAATGAGATCCAGGGGGAAAAGACCAGACACAAAATCAAAGTATCTTAGTCAGGGGCTCACGTTAGCGGTTCAAATGCAGGCAGGTGCCCCAGTTTGTCTCGTGTCAGTTTATACTGTTTCCACCACTGATCAGCCCTGGATTAGTGTTGTGTTACACCGGCAGGGGCACCTGCCTGGAATCAGCAACACCATGTCATTGCACTTTTTGTGGCCTCTGCCCTGACTCCAAGGCAAACAGCAAAGCGTGCAGGGAGTTTTCTCATTTTAGTGTTTTATGGTGTTAATAAGCAATTAGACTGTGTGCCTCTAAAATATTCTGAACACTATATAACCCTGGCAACTAAAACTCCTATGTGAAGCTGAACTTGTCAGTAATAGTATAGAATATCTCTGTTACTATTCTAATATGGTACAGCAAGCACGAAGAGATTTGGTTGCACAAGCACTGCTGGACAAATATAAACCAAAACCTTATAAGCATATGGTACCTTCTTATAGAGGCTATTTAACACATTTCAGTGACAGCTATAATTTTGACCAGGGTGGAAATTCTACATCTTGTGAGAGCGTGGGAGAACTCAACTAAGTCAGAGCAGCAGACTCTGACATGCATTGCCCTTATGGTGCTTATAACTGTGCTCTAAACAAGTTTCCTTAATAGAAACGTAATGAATTAGGTAAGACATAGAAATTTGCTGATTATCGGTAAAGCAGGAGTTTCTCATGTGAGTATTTATATTCATTCCCTAAATCCAAGCATCCACCTTCTGAGTAAAATGCATCTTGGTTCTAAAATTGGATTAAGGCTAGTAAGCAGTGAGGAGATATGAGTGGGCAGCGTTTTTCAAAACTGTTGCTAAGACAGTATTAAGCAGATCCCCTTTCCATGCCTCACATTGCTCGCCTAGCTTAGCATCACTTCATCTGTTCATATTTACACAAACAGAAACAAATAGCAGTTATCAAACTATAAACCTGTCACTCTGTCATCTAAAGTTAACAATTATTAAGTGCGTTCCCACATGCTGTTCCTTGTGAGCATTAAGAGAGCAGCACAATTCAAATGCATGCCATTTAAGCACCAGGCCCTCAGTGTCCTGTTTATTTAGTGACATGTGAGTTGTGATGAAGGTTTTATCATAGAGGTCTTTAGGGTGAGTCATAATAGTTCAAACAAGCAAGGCCTCAACATAATGCATTAGCCTCAAGCTATTCAAGCTATTGTCACATCTACTTATCTGTCTGCTGAAGTTTTTATTAGGAGTGAACTGCATGAAATAAACTTGAGGCAAACCAGAAAAGACTTTTCTCATGAGTTGGAAGATGTTATTTTCCCCATGCATTATTCTCTACTTCTTACTAGGCTGTGAACAAATGGCATTGTCTTAATGGTTGCTCAAGTTGGTGGTTTAGACGCATCGCTGCATTGCAGTGAGTGTACCATTAATGCATGGCTCATAATAATCGTACTTTACTGACTCACAGTGCATTGTGTCATCCTGCTACTTTCACTGTTAGCTGTAATTTTCTAAGGCATTTTGAAAAAATACCCGAACGCAGCCCCAATTTCTCCATGACACATTTGTTTGATCAACAGCTCTACCTCCTTGTCTGTTTATCCAAGAAATACATGAAGAGACTCCACCACAGTGCAGGGTACATAAGAGCTGCAATTTGTCATTGAATGACTCTAGTGTATGACACTTTACAACTATAACTGATATTGCTGTTAAATAGGCTACATGAACAAAATTACATTATAGAATATATAAACAAATCATTTTATTATAAATACATAATTTTTTATGTTTTTTTAATTAATTAAAAAATCTGCATAAATTGCATCATGTGTGATTACCTTTTTACTCAACGAGACAGTAGTTTTGAAACATGTCATGCTTTGCTGATGCTGAGATTCACAAGATTAAGGCCAACATGAGAATCGTTAGGCGCTGTGGCTGGCTGCAGGCAAAAGGAACACAACGCTCAAATTCATTGTGACAAGCCTTCCCTTCTTTTTCAGTGAGGAAGAAATGCCCAAAGATGTTCATCCCCCATCTTTTCCTATCATGGCTATAATTCTGACCTGGTTTTATCTAAGGTGTCCCAACAAAAGTCATTGTGGTGTTCATAAATGATCCTATGTACTGAGACATGACTGACCCACGTGGACTTGAAACTGGTGGTATGAAGAAATGTAAATTATATATGCTGATTAAATAAGGGCAAGTGAGGCAAAGTCTAACTAACACACTGTACCCACCTTTACATAACTACAAACTCCATTTTCTGAAAACCAAATGTGATAAAAAATAAATAAATCTTTGACATGTTTATTCATGTGAACCCTTAGTTAATTGATAAAAGCACTAAGAAAGGCTTTTTAATGATTTTACTGACCAACCTCATTGTATTTTGTGAAGATGCACACATGTAGAATTTAATGGCTGCAACACACTCAACAAAAGTTTGGGCAGAGTTCAAATGAGATTGAAAAGTGCTGAGAATATTTAAGTAACACCTGTTTGGAAGACTCCACATTTTGCAGGCTAATTGTGAACAGGTGAGGCATCCTGATTGGGTATAAAGTAGCATCCTTCAACAGCTCAGTCTTTTCCAGCAAGGATGGCTCATAGCTCTCCCTTGTGTTCTCCTCAAAGGGTCACCACAGCAGATGAATCCACATTGGCAATTTGGCAGAGCTTTTAACGTCGGATGTCCTTCCTGATGCAAAACCCCTTTTTACAAAAAAAATTGAGAGAGAATTGTTAGTCAGTTTGAAAGGAACATTTCTTAATGCAAGAGTACAGAGAATTTAGATCTTTCAACATCTATAGTGTATAATATTGTGAAAATATTCTGAGAATTTGCCAACATGTCAGTGAATAAAAGGGCGCAGTTGTAAACCACTGTTGAATACTCTTCGAGACCTATGGTGACACTGCTTAAAAAACCACCATACTACTATGACAAGTATAGCCACCTGGTCTCAAGAGTACTTCTGATAATCATTGCCATTTTACACAGTCCATCCCTGCATCCAGAAATGCAACCTAAAACTCTATTACGCAAGGAGGAAACCTTGTTTCTAGGCAAAAACATCTGAAACACCTGAATTCTCTGGGCCTGAGCTCATTTCAGATGCACTGAAAGACTGTGGAACTGTGTGCTGTGGTCAGATAAATCCATATTTCAGCTAGTTTTTAAAAAAAAAGCATTGAGTTCTCCATGCCAACGATGAAAACAACTACCCACATTGTTAGCAGTTAATGGTTTAAAAACCAGCATCTGTGATGCTATGGGGGTGCATCAGTGTCTGAATTGCATTTATGTGAAGGTACCATTTACTCTGAGTGCGATCTTAACATTCTGTTTACTCCCCTTGTCCTACGGATCAAAAATGACCCGCCCTACCAAAGCCCCAAAATAAAGCAGCTTAATTGAATTTTAAATCCAAAATCTATTTTGCATGATGAAACAACCTGTTATTTATCAATTCAACTCAATTTAATTCATTTTTATCATGTATTTTTTGTTACACAATACAAAAAGACAATCACCAGTGACCATTATTACACTTTTTTTTTTTTACCACAAACCAATTGTCATAACACTTTTCTTTTACACAGCAAAATTATATTATAGTATTATATAAATATGATGTAATTACTTCTGAATTAATTATATTGAAAGGTAA
>VUQH01036665.1:3818-15396 GCA_015106775.1 Etroplus canarensis | reverse complement strand
GTTGCATTAGTTCTGTTTGTGTGCCCAAACGATCATAACTGCATGTTCACATTTTGTTAGCCTCATACCATAATTGCCTAAGTCATTTTTTTGCCAAATTGTGATATCTGCCTAACTAAAACAATGACATTGTTTTTTCTTGTGTTTTTTCTTGTTTTCCAAAAACATTGAAATATGACTTGGGCAATTATGCTATGAGGCTAACGATTTACATTTGTAGTTGTAATGTGACAAAATGTTTAAAAGTTCAAGAGGTATGAATACTTTTGCAAGGCACTGCACTTCCGTAATTTTTACTATGTATAACTAAGTGATCAATCTCTGTAAAATTCATCACATTAAGACTAACAGACAAAAAACTCTTGATCATAGATAGTGGAGGGTGGATTTGGCCCTGCCTTCAAGTAAAATGGGTAAAAACAGTTTAACCAGTGCTAAAACTAAACTGCTTGAGCTATAAGAAATTATGGAATGATTGATTTGTAAGCGGGAAAGACAGAATAAAATGAGAGAAAAAAAAAAACCCTCACTCACCCCATTCCCCACCCCCCAAAAACCTAAAAGATAATCAACCACCAATCTAGAGACCTGGACAGTTTACCAGGTTAGTGGACAAAGAACAGATCTCCAATTACGGGTGGTTGCCATGGGGGAAATATCAGAATTTTTTAAAAAAAGCAGCTCAAGCTGAAATGGTGCTAAAAGTGAAGTGGCAGTGGAGTGTACTGACCATTGAAAATAGGAAGTTTTATTATTTATTTTATAAGTGAGGTAATCAGTCACAGGTTGGCATGTTTCCGTGATAAATTCATAACTGCCCACGTTTCTAATTTCCTCACAGTAAAGCTCCCGTTGCTCCCGGTTTTATGGCGTTCAAGTGATGACACTAATTGTTCATTCCGGTATCACACAAGCTCATGTTACATTTTCAGCCCAAAGTAGCGTATTTACATATATTTTACATTTTTATGATAAAATTTCATACATTTTGTTGTCTACGCTACTCCTAGTTGCTAATTATGGATTAGCTTCAGGCTCATCACAAGGTATATTTGATACTTATATTTTAATGTCTCCTGCAGGTTGTAAGTTGAACTCCACGTGTACACGCGTGTACGTGTACATTTCTCATCGCCCAGACAAGCTTGTTAATCTTTGTTTGCTGAAGTTGTTCTCTTGAAATCACTGGAAGTTTTTTTTTTTCAGAATAATAAAATCGACACAACCTGACAAAACTGACGTCTCATGAATATTGCAAAAATCAGCGAACAAGCATGTGCTGACGGACGACGATAAGTTGGACATCTGAGCAGGAGGTTATGGTATGGTACGGTAAACCTCGGTTATCTTGGGTTCGTTTTAAAAGTGTCTTGGGTTTACGCTCAAACACGTATTATAATTTACAGTGGCAGAGCCGGACAACTTTACAGGCTGAGATCATCACTTATAGTGTTGTGGCACAAAAATGCCAATTTTTTTTTTTTTCTACATGCTTTTTGGGCTCTCTGATTATTATCGTGTGCTTATGATTGCCATGTAAAATTAAACCAAAAGGGCTCACATGTAAAAATGTAACTCTCGACTGACTGAACAAATTGAACATTTGTTAGTTTTTCTTTTGCGATTGTTACTAAAGCAAAGAGATAATCACAAATACGCAATTATCTCGCTAGCTTTAAGCCACATTTTAATAGCCGACACAATTTAAAATGTGTCCATGTGTGAAAACAGAAACATGCCTCAGCAACAACTGTGCTTGTAACGGCAGTTCAGGAAAAAAAAACGAATGCTGCTTTATGGATGAACATTTATGGCGACACTAGAACTGATGCAGTGGCTGTTTTGCTACAGTTTGACGACAAGAAGATGCAAAATAACCTTTAAATAGACAGGAATACTGCTTCAGTGAATTTTCCCGATCTAGCTTTTTGAGTGTGTACTAAGAGTTCATGAACTAGATTAAGTCGGTATTCCAGAATAATCTTTCACGGTGATACATGCACCAAATTTAGTATGAATAATGTCCAGGATCTACTTTTTTTTTTAGAAACGTCCAGTAGGCAGCTAAAAATCCAAGATGTCAGCCATCTTTTCAAGATGCTCATCATATCAAATGGAAAAAAGAAAAAAGATTTATCAGTGTAGAACTTAAATGGTTAGACATATTAAAGATTAAACGTTATGTATTTTGACGTGACAAATAATACCAATTAAAATTCAATGTGGCTGCTAGTTTTGAAGATGGTGGCCATGTTTTTGACTCAAATTCATAGTTTTTGTCATAATTTAATCAGACATGAAACTGTAGGTCTGCTGACTGGGGAAAGAAGGGGAAATCTGGCAAGTAGCGTGGACGACACTCCAACCAGCTGCCCACAGCTGCCAACAACTGACACAATGCGAGTGCAAGACTGCTTATGCTTTGACATATGATCTCAACATTCACATTTGCACCCATTTTGCATAGATTCATTTTGTATGCATCAAAATTAACATCAAGTACTACAATTTTATTATCCAATCACAATCCAGCTCAAAAACCGCATAACACGGCCTTTTAAAGGTGGCCCTCTTAGAAAACGGCAACCATATTGGTTTTGGGCCTTTTATGGAAAAAATAGGTCCTGAAGAAAATCTGTGCCAAATTTAATGCTTGTATGACAAAGTGAAAGACTGTTTTACTAATCTGAAGCATGTCTTTAAGCACTGCCACCGTGTGGGCTGGCCACACTTTGATTCTGCCCCTAAGATAAATCCACTGGTAAAAGAAAGCTCTTTACCTAGCTTTACTTCACTAGGAAATTCATTCTTGAGGTCGCAGCATAAATCTAACATGTTTTTAATGAGAGAAGAAACCAGGGCTCCTGGAGAAAACCTGCACAAACACAGGGAGAACTTATAAACTCCACATAAAAGGATCTGACCTGGGTTTTAAACCCAGGACCCTCTGGCTGTGAGTCACCCTGCTGCCCGCTGTGTTCCCCCTCTGAATAAAATAAAACTGTACCTCACAGGATGTCTGGAATCACTCCAGGATAAGGAAGTCAGACATCTGAAATCGACTCTAAAATACCTTGGAAGGGATATTAGGACTGAACACTGTGGTGATATTAAAAAAATATCAGCTAACATGAGAGGGTGGGTACTGTTTTATTACTGTTTCTTACCTTGAGGTGTTTAATAATTGAATTTATTTATAAATTTTTGTAGATTTGACTCGTTGTTTCTTTCTTAAAAATACACCCCTATGCCTAAATATATGAAAAATAAAGTACACCCTCTTTTAATCTCATTTGGACAAATACTTTGGTACACAGGGGAGTTTGTGGCCGACTCGCCACTGTGCTTGACAATTGCTATGAGGCGCTTGTGCTGATGTTTGGTCTCATCTGTCCATCTGACATTGTTCCAGACTTCTCAAGGTTTGTTCAGATGCAGCTTCGCAAACTGGAAGGCCATGTTCCTTTTATAGCAGGGGTCAGCAGCCTTTCCTATCCAAAGAGCCGCTTTAAGCTATTTTTGACCAAAAAAATGAATAAAATCTGCATGGAGCCACAAAATATATTAGATGATGACTAATATGGTGTAAATAAGTCAAATCTTAACAGAAGCAACGACTTTGCAGCGGGCTGCAGGTGCTTTCAAGAATGTTTAGGCCTATTTTTAAACAGAGCAGCTCTGTCCATGTCCAAATTACCTAACTTTAAGTAGCCTATTTTGATTAAAACAACACGCAGCAGCACCATAGCTCCAAAATGGTACAAGTACAAAACGTGGGCCAGGTTGAATTTAACTTGGACTAAAGCTGTAGAGCAACGATACCGCAGCAGCGAAAGCAAGCGAGTCTCTCCATGGACCATTTATGTATATAAATCCATGCAAGCCACCGCTGGAGCAACATTAAGAGGATAAGGCTACGATGCAAATATTAAAACTTTTTTTTTTTTTTGAAGTTTGTGGTAAAGACTACACATTACTACATTTGGTGAATGTAAAGAATCACATGATCAATAAAAATGAAAATGTAAAAA
The DNA here is from genome assembly GCA_015106775.1 of Etroplus canarensis. NCBI lineage: Eukaryota > Metazoa > Chordata > Actinopteri > Cichliformes > Cichlidae > Etroplus > Etroplus canarensis. The sequence continues at coordinate 11,365 of VUQH01036665.1, read as the reverse complement.
AAAAAAAGAAAAATCATCTAGGTTTTTTTGTCACTGGAGATTGTCCAAAGAGCTGCATGCAGCTGTGCAGCCACAGGTTTGAGACCCCTAGTTTAGAGAGAAGAGGTTTTCTCCTGACAACCCTTCCAAACAAGCCAAATTTGTTCAATCACTGTCTAATTTTACTGCCATAAACTTTCAGATTTGATGTGCTAACTGAGGTCTGTAGAGTCTGAGCTGTAGCCCCTGTGCTCCTGACCTTTGCTGGGATGTCCACTCCTGGGAAGACTGGCCGCTGTGTTCAGTGTTTTCCACTAGCGAATGATCTTTCTCAGTGCAGAATTTACCTCAGATTGTTTGGAAATGACTTGATGAGGCGGTCACACATTCTGATGATCGATTAATCCAGGGCATCTCAGCAGCACCAGACTGCTCCACATGCTAGCAACTCCTATGAAGCTGTAAGGATATACGTCATTTTTCCACATACTGCTTCTGCATTCTGGATTAGTTTTTGTCGTTTATGTTGGATTTACCTCAGGCCCAGATGATTTCTTATTACGTCCTGATACATCAAATCTCAGAACTGAAAGAGGATGTACTTTCTTTTTCATGGGCTCTGACCGTGGCCATGAACCGATGGAACAAATTTAACGCAAAGCAACTTTGCCGGGCTGAACATTTAGAGTTTGGAACAGAAGAAATTAACATACTGCCATCTGTGTTTGTCAACAGATCTGATGTTACAGGCCGAGTTTTTTTGTGTTCTTTTTCTGAGGTTTTCACTGTATTTTCTATCTTCTTCTTTCGGGTTTTATCCTTTTGTCTGGTCTTCCATAGTTCGAGTTTCAAGTTTAATGCCAGCCTCTGGAGTTCGTAATGCTCGGTGAACTTAACCTTAATAAAAGTTCTGTTTGAGTTTAACATTTGATAATCAGCAACTAAACAATAATTCAGATCATTTTTTTCAGTACAAGCATGAAAACACATCCAGTAGAGCCTCAGAGAAGCGACCACTAAAGCTTTTTTTGGAGGTGACATGGATCCGCCTACGCTGTGTTTGAGCTGCTGTGATTCTAACGGGCAAGTTGTAGTTGTGCACAAATTATATTACAATAAAACCCTCAAATGCCAGGTGAGATGACAACATGTAGCGCTGTACTTCTGCACATACAAACTCCTAAACTTTCACGCTTTCCTGTTCTATATAAAGCCAGTGAAACAGTCATCAGTTAAGCTTTTTGAAGCGTTAGCGTTTTGTTTGGCATTTTGTTAGGGACCTACAGGGAGCCTAAATTTCCCTTACAGCTTAAGAAGTTATTCTTATTGCAGCATTTAAATATTAAATTAGTAACTTATATATTTACAACAAAAAGATGTGAAATTAGAAAAAACCCAGCTTGACCATAATGGAGGATAAATTGTCAAGGATTTACCTGCTGTTGATATTCCTAAGGTAATAATGCACCCATCAGCATTAGAGTGATGGGATCTATTTGATGCTGAACTCTTTCTTTTCATCCTAACTTAGAGACAACCTGCCCAGTGTAGCTTTAATAAAGTGCCTTTAGAGTTGTGCAGATTTAATAACCCAACTCAGCATTTGTACATATTTAAAAGTTCCATATTTACACACAGAACAGAATTAAAAGGTCTGAGATGTCCTAAGGGTAATTGCATTTATTTTAGAAGATGAGCTTTTTGCTTGTTGTGTGTCTTGTTTGCACCATTTTTACTTCACATCGCTGCTACCAGTTTGAGAACGCTCCCACCCCCCCAAAGCTCATCGCTCTTATTACACCTTTCTACCCCACAGGATATAAAGGGAATGGACCAAATATGAAAAACACCTGTTATCACCGTAAGGAAATGTAAAATCATATGATGCCAATAAGGTGATTTTTATAATCCATCATCAGAGTTTGTAGTGTTGTTCCATTGAATGACAATAGGGCCAACTCAGGATTTATAATGATGACAAAAACAGATTTTTCTTCAGTGAAACTGAACGTCTCCCATTCACGTTTTTTCTTTTTACGAGGGGTTTTAACTCTGAAGAACTTCGTCACGTAAATTTGCACCCCTGCCCATTTGCAAGCCGTCTTGACAGACTATTAATCCTCTCAGAGTTGATCATGTTTTTGGAAAATTTATTACAAATAGGGTGCTTGACTGCGCATTTCACAAATCCATTTTAAATCAATGGCAAGAGGTATTTGTGTTTTTGTGCCTACTCTTCACGTATTTTGGGGAAACATATTAAATACACCTCTAACAGTTACTGATTACAAACATTATGAATTCAGTATTTGTCACAGACTTATTTTAGTTGATTACATGATGATTTAATGATTTTAAGTCCCCATCATTTAAGTTGTATTGGATTGTTAAATAGAATATCCTGCATTTTTTAATTTTTCTTTTGTAGAAACTACGTTTTGTTTCTCCTCGGTACAGGGTGGTGTGTTTTTCTCTTAAGTGTAATTCAGTTGTGTAAATTCCTTGCTGTTTAGACACTCCTACTTCCTTTCATGCCCTACGTCTTCTGATCACTTCAATCCACCTTCTGTAACTAGACGAGATCACACTCCACCACGCATTGCTCGGTATACTCTTTCACCAACTCCACACTCAAGGTGTTGCGGCAGAATTCAGCCATGGGCTTCCAAAGCGGTGGGTCCAGGAACATCTGGCACATCACATGACCCTTCAAGGTGGCGGTATGGCGCTGCAGGTGGCGCAGGAACTGCTGCTGAGCCAGGTTGAGGTCTTTACCAAACATGTCAATGTTCAGGTAATACCTGGTTTAAAAAAGCAAATAAAGCTTCAGTTGAATGTGTGAAAACAATTCTGAAAATTAAGGAAGTGTGTTCCTAAATGTAACAAACATTAAAACAATAATCTGTTCTACGTAAAAAACATCTACAGTTCCCATGCTCTCTTGTGGTACCATCAAAAGCTGCCATGGTGGACAGCAGTTGTTCACTTTCTTCAGCACAGTTTTCCCTGTCTTCACTAGTAACATATACTTGGTTTTATCAATAAATATAAAGGAACATTTACCAGTCATCTCCAATGGGCACCCTGAAAGGGAAGGTACAGAGGCTGGCCACGGCAGGACTAGACACATCATCCACCATCCAGTCAATCTCCTTCTTTAGCAGGATGGCCATGTTACTGGGCAAAAGTTTGAATGGCTGCCAGTCTTGAATAATGGTAGCATTAGGAAGAACCTCTTGCATCAGGTCAGTGGTCAGATAGAGCTGATGGATTGCTGTATGATCAAGACGCACTGGAGGAGGACTGGAAGAAAAGGTGGACAAAGCGGACCCACTGTCTCCTTCCAGACCAAGTTGAGACAGACGCAGCTTGAGGTCTTCGGCTCTAAAGCGCACCAGCAGAATTCCCTAGAGAGAGAAAGGCCAGGCTTGAAATCAGAAAACAGATTTAAGAGCCCTAGGACTAGGAAAAATGTGTATTCCTCAATTGGTTAGTGCGTGGTTGCTGAGGTTGCTGGTAGGTTGCCGCGAAATCGATCGCTAAAACCAGTGACATCCCGTTGATCACAGGTCACATGGGAAATATGCGTTTTCCCCAGCCAGTCGGCAAGAGGTTGCTGAAGGCTGTTGGCTGTCGCTAGGTGAAATCAGTCACAAAGAGGTGTACCGCGCTTCACCAAAAATCTCCTTGCGATTGCTTTGGTCGCAAGCAGATTGCTGCGGTCAGCAATAGTTTCTATGGAAAACGGCCACTCGCCTGCAAACACTCATCAACTAAAGGCTGAGTGTCACGGAGAAACCTCCACCAGCCTGCCAGAAAGATGTGTCTGCAGAGCTAGAGCCGTAGCCTGAGCCAGAGAGCCAGGCATGGTATTGCAGTGGTTTGAGGCTAAACAGAGCCAAGTGGGGCCAGAGGAAAGCCTCTCCACCAAACAGGAAAGCCTCTTCCTGTTTAAGTGCTCTCCTATGGCCAACTGCAAAGACATGCAAAGGAGGTGCTGGACCATGAGTCCAAGGAGCCGAGAGTTACTGGGTAGTGATCAAAAATTATGTTTCTGCAATTTCTATTGATGCAGAGTACCTTAAAAATGATAACTGACATCCAAGTGTTTCTTAGTAATTACATAGCAGCCTCTAGACCAGGGGTCCCCAACCCCCGGTCAACCCTTTGGAACCGGGCCGCAAAGAAAAAAATCTCATGGTTAAAATGTTATTTTGCTTTCTTCTTCCAGATCTTATTTTGAAAAACAACTGTTTCCGCCCTCGCCTCACTAACCGCACTTGACTCGAACGTCGTTTCACGCATCGGCGGCACAAGCTAATCCTTGAAAATAAAATGAGCTAAAACCAAAATTCACTGAAGAGCTTTTTCAGGAAGGAACGAGCAAACGATGGGACAGCAGAAGGGTCACGGACCGCCGGCAAAAAGTTACCTAAGTTACAGGTTCATTACAACAAGCTCCACACCCGCCGTGACCGACTGGCTAATTAAGCAATGAAACCCACAAAAGTGCCCGTCCCGTCCCCCGCCACCACCACCGCCTTCGCCCGTTCATACATGCAACCAGTCCGTGGTGCAAAAAAGGTTGGGGACCACTGCTCTAGACTATATAAGTGCAAAAGTTATTGCAATAACTTTTCCTATGCTGCATATTTTATTTGCGTTTTCTCTGCTGTGTTCAGGGAACTTTCTCTGGGGAGGGTTCTGCAGTCGGCAAGTGCGCCACGAGCTGCGGCGAGTGATTAGGATCATTTGGCAAACGTTTGCACAATCAGTCACCGACTATCTAGTTCATGAAAGTCTGAATTTCAGTCATGCAGGGAGATGAACTGGATTGTGGGTTGACCAGTCTCGTAGCTTGTGTGAGTGGGGCCTTAACAGACCAATCCACACAAAAAAGGGTTTTTAGTGTGTTTTTGTGATTTTACCTGCTTAGTTATGATGCGGTACTTTTCAAAGTCCTTGGGCCCAAGTTGATCATCACGGGTCAAGCGGCTTACTTTGACCTCTGGGTACTTGGATTTAACCAGCTCAGCGCAAAAGCGCAGCAGAACCCCTGCCACACCCTTGCCCCTCTCCTGAGGGGCAACACGGAGCCCCTCCACCAGCATAGTCTGCCCGTCGTCGATCACGCACACGGACTCCAGAGCAATCTGCCAAACACAACAGAGAACATCGGAAGACAACATATGACAAGCCTATCACACTGATATGGACACATTAAATTATTTCTGTGGATGGGGAAAAGCAGCACGGTTGAAAATACACTTTTTATCAACTGCTGTAGATATCTGGGTAAACTAAGATATGGCAGTTGGGCCAACCTCCATCCATTTTCGTGCCATGTGAGTCCAGCGACAGTAGACAGCTTTGTGCTAGCCAAATGTTCACCTTGCAAGGAAACTAGACTGTTCCTGAGTTTGATGTGAAAAATCTATTTTGTCAGGGTCCAAGCTACAGTTAGGTCCAAAAGTTCTGGGACAATGACACATTCTTTTTTTTTCCTTTTTTGTAATTTTGCCTCTGTACACCACCATAACGGACGCTAAATCAAATAGTAAAAGAGAGAGAGAAAGAAAGAATTTTACTAAACTTACAGAAGTGTTTACAGTACTTACGCTGGTAGGTGATTAGATGACCTGGGTGATATTTGCTGTGGCGGTTGGAGGGGAGTTCCCTGCTTCTGGGCTACATGTCCCTGTCTCTGCTATATTGTGTTTGTGTTCACGCTGCTTTTTGAAACGGCCTACAGCACGAACAGCAATCAAATCAGAAATCAGCTTTTACTTTCAGGGCTTGTCCTCCTATTACAGTGGGGGGATGAGAGTGTGTAGATCTGGATGATCTGGGTCCTGTTCCGTTCCAACTTCGTTATTCCACAAAACCCCACTGTTTTAGTGTGAAACCTACTGCTAGCTGAATGAAAGAAAAACGAAAGAGATTCAGAGCGTCATGTTTTACAGGGGCCTTGTAGAAAAAATGCTAAGACAGATTCCTGCACATGCACACATGTTGATCATCTAAGATGAGTTCTGCAGCTTCTTGTTTTGGCTTGCTGAATTGCAAAATTGTGCACCAGGGCTTCCGTATGTGGCGCCCTGCAGTTAGAAACTCTTGCTATCGTGGAAGAAATGTTAGGCACACAGTTCGTTGGCTTTGCAACTGATTGTGCAGCTGCCACTCATGCATGAAAAGATGAGCCATAACCCAACCACCATTCACTCCATCAACCACAAGTCTGAGCCTGCTTCATGATGCTGTAAAATACATTACAGAGCTGCGTCATTTTCACATTTTTATTGACTCTCAAACTCCTTCCCTTCCTTCCTTCCTTCCTTCCATCCTTCCCTCCTTCCTTCCTTCCTTCCTTCCCTGTCTGGTCATTTAGGGATGCTGGTAAAAGAGGGGCAACATGCTGCAAATGACAGCTGCACAGTAAAAGCAAAAATAATCCATCATTAAAGCAGACTTTTTTCTTAGGAATCTACTGGCGAAATATTGATTTATTATCTATTCTTAAATGACAATAGTTTGCTCTGGCGCATTCAGTTGCGGCATTTTATAATGGCAATTCATTTTTATATTGTTATGTTTGATTGGAACTCCTGTGTCTGCAGGAGGAAAACATGCAAACTAAGAATACTAATTAAAAAGGTTGCAATATTCTTATAAACGCTGTGGTCATGTAAGTTCTAAACTTGTATAGTTGAAATTCATAATTGAATAATTCTAAACATTACTTGTAACAAATAATAACTATTGTGAAAAAATTTATTCTATTTATGTTTTAGACTATACAGTAAAAATTCTGCAATCATCCACTTCCGTTGCCTTCCGTGGTCTTCCAGACCTCTTGGTGTTGCTGAGGTAGCCACGCATTCCTTCTTTCTAACAATGTTCCGATCCCAATGTTTTTGCCATCATCTTAATAATGATGATGCAGTCTTTGGACTGCAAGTTCAAGACCTGGAATCAACTCCAGAGCTTTCATATGTTTACTAAAAATACATGTAGCTGAACAAGTAGGCCAGCTTCTTGTAGCGTACTTGCAGCTGAACTACAGGCTGTAGGTACAGATCAGCATCTGGCCTGTTTTTGGTGTGACAATACAAGAATGGCTTCGCCAATCGCCAGTATCAAGTGTTTCTTGAACGTGACTCTCCGTGGACGCCTTTTGTGTGCAGCTTGTTTTTTTGTTCCCTGTGTTGTTTGATCTAATCCACTGAAATTAGTCCATAGTGTAGGGAACAGATGGCCCATCTAATCACCTACCAGAAATATCATGTGTAGGAATAAGGACCCTCTGTTTCCCCATATCCTGCCTAGGTTTACTTCCTGTTTCCCTGGATTCAGAATCAGAATACTTTATTAATCCCAGGGTGGGAATTGCATTTTGTTACAGACGCACAGCCACACAGAAACATATAAACACGTATGCAGAAAGTGCAATATGCAACATGAACAGCTCCAAAGCTAAACACTAAATACAACATGCACAAGACATGATGATGGGAAGAAACCAGTCAAAGTGTTAAAGGGAGGTGTTGCAGAGTGTGATGTCACAGGCA